>JAVHLU010001598.1:0-27929 GCA_036785755.1 Colletotrichum ledebouriae
CTTTTCCTTTTTACCCCCCCTATATATTATATAAATATATCTAGAAACCCTATTTTCCTACCTTAATTTATAATATAAAGCCCTAAGTAGTCTATAATTTCTATAAGGTTAAACTCTAGAGGTAGCTCTATTATAAAAGGATAATAAGAATATATAAACCTAGCTTTAGGGTAATATTCCTAAGCCTATTAATAGTATTTATTATAAAGGAGCGAGAAGTTATTCTTAGCTATAGCTATAACTATAGTATCTACTAGAATTTAGGACTATAGGATCTCCTTAATACTATTAAATTCTCTACTCCTCCTTATCTTATTATTATATTTAATTCTATACTTATAGTACTTATAGATACTTAGATTATTTTATAAGTAACTCTCTTAAGTTTTATAGAAGAAGTAGTTAGTATAAGGAGTGCTTAGTATAGAGATATACTTAAAGTATAGTTTATAAATATAAATACTAGACGTAGGGTTCTTAGTAGTATAAGCCTACTCTTTATAATAAATATAGGGTATTATATTATAACTACCTTAGGATTAAATAAATAAGCTATACGTAGCTACTATATACTAAAAGACCTTTATCTCTTATAAGCTAGTAAGGAAAGTAATAGAGGTATAAATAAAGACTTAAAAGTAGAATTCTCTAGACCCCTTAGTTACCCTAAATATTTATTTAAAGTCCTATTTACTAAGATAAGCCTTCTAAAAAGCTAGCCTTATTACCTTAGTAGTCTTATTAGAGAATATCTATAGTATAAAGGCTACCTCTAAGTATTTATTACTAGGGATATTAAGTTAAAGCTAAATAAGGCTTATAGCTACTTAAGAATTATAATTATTAGCTAGAAGGTATAGGGATATTAAAAAGAAGGGAAGGAATACCTAAAGTTAGTTATTAGAGTATTAGATAAAAAGAGGTATATTATTCTTCTTTATTTTAAGTATAGGTATATTAGAACTAAGGACCTAAAGGGTTATTACTAATAGGAGATAATAAGGGTGAGGTTAATTAGTATTTTTAATACTTAAGATAAGGAAGTTATAGTTAGCTATAATACGAAGATATAATTTATAAATATAAGAAAGAAAGTATAAAGGGGTTAAATAAAGATTAAAATAGCTAGCTAAAGGTAGTTATTATAAGGGAAGAAGTTAATAATAGAGAATAGAGGAGAATATTTATTTAATTTATAACTAGGCTACCCGTTTTAATAGCTACTACTAACTATTATATCCTTTATTCTTTCCTTATATATAACTACCCTAATTTATTATTCTATTTATTATAGGTTTTTTATCCTAAGTTTATTTTATTTTATTAAAACTAAGGAGAGTAAAATAGGAGAGTTAATTATTCCTTCTATAGTCTACTAATAAATTACTATATAATTAAAATAAGTAGTAGATATAAAAACGTACTCCTTATACCTCAAGCCCTCTAGTTTCTCTCTCCCCTATATATATATTATTTACCTTTAAACTTAATTTATTTACTAACTATATAATATTAACTACTATGCTATAGCTCCTTATTTTCTTTAAATATTATTTCTATTTAGCTCTTTAGTTTATAAATTACTTATACTTTCCCCTTATTAACCTTTCTCCTAATATATTATAATAGAGAAAGTTATCTTTTATAATAATAAATCGTTAGATATATAGATCTAGGAGTTAAGATCCTTAAACCTTCCTATCCTTAAAATTAAACTTTTAATAGAGCTTATACCTAATAAACTAAGTATAAGTAGGTTTTAGGTATAAGGATAAAATAATAGAGATATCCTAGGCTTTAGACCTCCTAATAAGCTTAGTTACTAGCCTTAGCTAATTAAATATAATATATACCCTCTACCTAGGATAAGTAATATCCCTAGTTAGATAGACCTTTTTAATATAATATTAAAATATATCCTTATTAAGCGTTAGAATAAGACCTTAGAAGTAATAGAGGAGAAAATTTACCCTTTATACTTATAATAAGCTATAGCTAGTATATTTAATACTATTAGTATACTTAAAATAGTAACTCTAATATATACTAAGGATATCTTAGTAGTTACTTACTATATTATAAGGCTTATTAAACCTAGCTAACTGCTCTATTATAAGATAATTAGAGGTATAGTAGACGATTTTAAAAATAGAGATATAAGGGATATTATAATTACCTAAATTAAAGCTAAGTCCTCTAATATACTCCTTATTTATCTATAAGCGCCTAAGTCTACTAAGATAGTTATTATAGGTCTACTAATTAACTTATAAGATAGGAGAAACTAGTTTTATAATAATTAATAGTTAAGGAGAGGAGCTAAAGGATAACTATAAACTCTAATATTTATTACTAGGAGCTTTCTATTAAGACGTAAGGCTAAGGAAGCTT
Source organism: Colletotrichum ledebouriae (assembly GCA_036785755.1). Classification (NCBI taxonomy): domain Eukaryota; kingdom Fungi; phylum Ascomycota; class Sordariomycetes; order Glomerellales; family Glomerellaceae; genus Colletotrichum; species Colletotrichum ledebouriae. The sequence goes on from JAVHLU010001598.1 coordinate 2,392, forward strand.
TAATAAAATAACTATACCTAGTAGAACTTTAATATATAGACCCTTTATTATAAGCCTCTAGTCTCTACTTTATTAACTAGCTTAGGTCCTTTATATAGATTAGAAGCCTAATACCTCTAAAGTAGCCTATTAAGATAAGGTATTAAGCTTAGATTAATTATTTATAAAAGGCTTTTATTAATAAAATACCTCCTAAAGGATATTAGACCTAACTAAGGGTAAATAGAATTCTATATAATTAATAATTTAAATTAAGAGATAAAGATATTAAGAAAGGAATAGCTTAAGAAGATATAAAATATTAAATAATTTAGTATACCCCTTAAGTTATAAACCTAGAGGTTTCCTCTTGAAATAAGATAGATATTAACCTACTAGTACTTAAAGATACTAATTTATAAACTAGTTTAATAGTTACTATTAATTTAAAAGGGTTAGATAGAGAGGAAGGATTATTAAAAGAACTAAATATCTAGAATATAAAAAGAAGGAATAACTATAAGAAATAGAAGAGGGATTATAACTTATAGTAACTAGCTAACTTTATAAAGTATCTTAACTACCCTAGGTCTATAAAACTATTTATATTACCCTACTTAGCCCCTATTACCCTAAGAGATATTATATTTAACCTTACTAATACCTTAGTAGAATTTAATATTATAAGACCTAAAAGGAACTCTATACTAAATAAAGATAAGCTTATACTAGTAGTCCTATAGTATATATAATAGAACTAAGAATTTATAAATTACTTAATAACCTAGTATAGAAGAGGGTGATTTATTATAACTTTAGCTTAGGTAGAATATTTATTAGACCTTTAAAATATATAAGGGAAGCTAATAAGATAAGAGGAGTTAGATAATTTAGAGGTTATTATTAGTTTCACGCCGTATCGAGGGTCACACGGGACTCGGGGCTCCCTTTGCGTATATACGTTAAAAGCCTATAAGTTAATATATATCTATATTCCTAAGTTCTACTTAACTACGTTAGTAGTAGTATTAAACTATATATATACGCTCTATAATAGGCTATATAACCTCGTACGTATCTATTAATTATAGCGTATATCTTACCGCTTTATAGGTTATAGTATTAGTATAATACTAGTAGTCTTTTCTTTAAGGCTAGATATGCTATAACCTGCTAAAATATACTCCGATATTACTAATACCTATTATAAACCTAAAGTAGGTTTAAAACGTAAAAATAGTATAGGATTATATACTAATCTTATCCTATAGTTAATATAGTTAAATCCCCCTCTCCCGAGGCGCTAGAGCTACTTTAGTATACCTAGCGCTATTTATCCGACTCCTTAGCCTTCTCCTCTCAAGTTACCTATCCCTCTATATAAACCGCTACTTCGTTATTATTAATAAAGCGTTTAAGGATATAATTTAGAATACTCTTTATAAAAGTATCTATAGGGTTATTATTACTATTAATCTATCTTACCTCGTAGATCTCCCTCCTCTTATAGGATTATTAAAACGCTATAATATTAATTATTAGTTACTTCTCCTTTATAGTACTAAGCTTAACGAGGTATTTATATAGCGAGTATAAATTAGTATAGATAATTATAGGGATATAGGGTCTTTTAAGGTAGTTAGTAATCTTCTAGAGCGTTATTATAATAGTATAGGCGAGGTCTACGCTAGTAACTATCCTATAGACTTTAGAAGCTAGGACGCTTTAAGTAACCCTCTTATACTTCATCGAGCTAAAGTAAATAGTATTACTATAAATCGTAAATATATTATTATTTATTATCTTATTAGTAATAATAATAATAAATCCGATCTATAATAAGAGGTCCGAATTATTAGTAAAAGAGCTATTAATAAAAACGAATAGTTTAGCTATTACTAAGTTAATAGGTATAAGTATAAGGCTATAGTTAAGGTTCTTCTTTTGCTATTTAAGGCGTTAATTAAGTGCTTTTTTGTCTTTAGTAGTTAGCTCTTAATACTATATAGCTATAGATAGATCGAAGCACGCCTCTAGTTAGTAAATTAACGCGATATACGCGCCTCTCGCCCTTTACTAAATATATTACTATTTTTATTTAGTTAAAGTAGCCTTCGGGTTAATAAGCTCGATCTTATTCCCTTATCCCTTTTAGTATAGGGTAAGATTATTATTTATATTTAGCGTAATAATACTACTATTAAATATTAGTAGGTTATTTAGGTCGAGTTATTATTTATCCTTTATAGTAAAGCTAGCTTTTACGAGTTTATTATCTTCTTAATTAGAGAAACTTAGTATTAAAAGTCTAATTATATCGTTAGTTTATATACTAATAATACTAAATCTATTAGTAGTAGTCGAGGAGATTAGTAAGTATAGGTCGAATGAGGATTAATCTATCTTAAGCTTTTCTCTATAATACTTATTATAAGTTACCTACTAATAGGTTCTAGCTTCTATAATACTATATAGGGGTTTAATAATCCTTATAATTCGATCCTTAGGGTATTTACTTCGAATTTCGCTTAGGAGGTCTACTAATATTATCCTATTAAGCTCTATTTAGGATTAGATATATGCTTATATAATATCCCTAAGCTATAGGATAAATCCCTCTATTATAAGGGATAGCGCTAAAGCGAGAAGTAGTTATTAGCTTACCCTTTATATTATTAGTAATTATATAAGGATCGAAGTCTTATTATTATTATTATAACCCTAAACGATAAGCTATGATTTTTTATAAGGTTAGTTAGTCCCTTTTCCTTTAACTTTATAAACTATATAGGATTTAAAAATCCGGGTTTTATTATAAATAGTAGTATTACTAGGGATAATCTTAAAAATACCGCGTTTCTAAAGCGCGGTTATCTTAGCTATTATAGAGGTAGAGATAGGTTCTCCTAGTATTATAATAACGCCCTCCTTATATAAGCAGATAGCGAGGTTATAATCTAGATACTCCTTTACTATTAGGAATATTATAGTATTACTAATCTCTTAGCTAAGGGCTTTTACTATATTAATAATAAAAATAGCGTTACTTATAGTATCCTCTTATCTATTCTAATCTATAAAGTAGTCGCTTCTTTATATTAGACCTATAGTAAGTATTATAATAGCTCCTATAAGGTTCTTTAGTAGTCTCCCCCTCTTATATAGAGGCGGGATTTAAAGTAATATTAGTACTAGCGCTAGTATAGCGTTATTCTTATCTAGTTCTTCTATTCTTCTAGTATTCTAGTCTAGAGAGTCCCTTAGTATATTATTAGTATTCTTATTAGTATTACTAGCGTTATACTATAAGTAGATAATAGTTAATTAGAAGGTCCGAGGTCTATATAAGAGGTTAAGCGTATAGGTCTTACTATTAATAGCGAGGAGTTTATATAGTCCTTACTATCCCTTCTTTTCGTAGTAGATATATATAAATAATAGTAGTAGTAGCTATAAGGTTCTATATATATTTAGCTTATTATAAGTAGCAAGGGCCTCTAAAACTTAGCGCGAGGCCTAGACTTTTTAGAGGTCTTTTATTACTTTTTATATAATAGCTACCTATTTCTAGATTTCTAGAGATAGAGGGGATTTATTAGTAAGCTATAGGTACGCTCTAAAAATAAGTAATATTAGGACTAGGCCTTTTAGCCCTATAGTATTATTAATAGCCTTTAAAGCTATTTAGAGGACTATCTCGCGATCTATATTAGGAAGGTCTTAGCGAATTATATTATATACTTTTTAAAGGATTATATAATACCTCTTAACCTTACTTATAGAGTTATAAGCCTTAATAGGGACTTTAGTAGTAGTTATTAATATTAAGCGGAGCGCGCTACGCTACTTAAATAAGCTGAAATTAGTACTAGTATTAGTAATCGCTATATCTAGAGGTCTAAGATAGGTATAGATCTAGTATTATTTAAGCGTATCGAGTGCTATGCTTACTAATAGATCCTATAGGAATCTTCCTATATTAAAGGTAGTAATAGTATTAACTACGTAAAGTACTAGTCTTAAGTCGAGGTAAATAACATTAATAACTATAGCGTAGTTAAAGTCGTATTCGTCCTTAAGAGTGAATTAAAAGCGATTCGGAGCTCCTACGTTAAGTTAGTAACGTTTATAAAACTTCGTTAGATATTTAAGTATTTATATCTTAACTTAGTAGCCTAATTATTATAAAACCCTATAAAGTTAGTAGACTAATAGATATCTAAAACGTTAATAGAGTTAGTATAACTTAGTTTCTATAAGGTTATTCTATACTAATATCTTCTCTATATCTAATAGTAGCTATAGATAACCCTATTTATAGATAATAGGGATAATTAGGTCTCCTTATTATAAATAGTTCCTTAAATTATTAAATCGAATACCTAATTCGTCTATATCTACGAGGTATAGAAGAAAAGGGGTATTTACTAATATAACGTAGAATATTATTTCCCTAAAAGGCGTAGGGATAACTATTATTCCTATTAATTTAATTACTCCCTTTAGACTAAATTTAACGCTTACCCCTCTTATAGTAGCAGGGTTAATTATAATATTAGGTAATTTAGTCCTTTTAAGCGTAATAAACTAATTATAACTAGCTATTAAAAATCCTATAGCTCCCGTATCCGGGATAATACCCTAGAAAGTCTCTAAAGAATATCTTCTATTAAGTATAAAGATATTAATAGGGGTATTATTAGTTATTCGTTTAAAAGGGTCGCAGTAAGTAATCCTATAGTAAGCTACTTAGTTAAGCAGGTACTTAGTAATAGTATTTCTATCTACTAAATAGGTTCCTTAGGCGTTTAGGTCTATAAATTAGGTAAAGAATAAAGTCTACTACTTATTATTAGATTATTAGTCCTCTTAACTATCTTATCCTTCTCTAAGTAACTAGAGGTATATTTTAATCTCTTTATCCTCCTCGTTATTTATTATTAAATTATTATAACCCTTATTTTTAATTCCTTTATATTAAGCGAGGAATTACTAGTAAGCTATTTTTAAAATATCTCGAATTTATAAATTACTTTAGAAGTAGGAGTATACTTTATCCCTCTCTTTTTATATATAGTTTATTAAATAGTATCCTATCTTCTTATAGATATAGTACCTCTACTTCTAGGGATCTTATTATTACTTTAAATTATCTCGTTTATAGTTTTAATATAGGCTAGAGCAGCTAAATTAATTATTCTAGCCTTAGCTATTATCCTTATAATCTATCTAGTATTACTTAGCGTAGTATCGTAGTTATAGAGGTAATTAATTATTCCTAAATATAACTATATTACTAATTATAACTTTAAGCTAGTTATAGAGGCTCTTAAACTTCGTCGCGGGGTTTATAATAGCTTATTTATATTCCTTAACCCCTTAGTAACCTTAAAGGAGTTAGTTATATAAGATCTCGTTACTTTTATAAGTAGCGCTTAACGTAAGTTATATCTTTATAAGGGTATTAATTAGTAAATCTAGGGCCTTAAGCTTCGTTATAGATAGATTATCGTTTATAATTAATATTAGGGTAGTATTATTCTATTTAGCGAGGCACGCTTATTTAAATTCCTCCGTTTTAAAACGTTTATTAAGCCTAGTAATAATCTAGTCGGAGTTAAGATAAGGCTAAATTTAATAAATTATCTTATAGTAATAACGCAATACCCTTTTCTTAAGTATAATTAGAAAAGCAAATAGTATTTATTCCTTTATAAAGCCTACCCTCTTATATATATCCTAGAAGATATAGAGTTTTAGCTTTAGAATATCTATACCTTTACTACTATACTTTATTTTATTAGTATATAGCTTAGTTAGGTCTATAAGTTAGTATATAAGTAAGCGGGTATTATTTTTAGGTCTAACTTAAGCGTTTATAGCGTTTAGAGCGGGGTTAGTATTTAGAGTTAAATTAAGGTTAACTAGCTATAGATTTTCGTTATTCGTAGGTATACTCCTCCTATTATTAGTCTATAAAGGTATAGACTTTACTCTTCTCTTATTATTACTACTTATAATCTCTCTAGCGAAGTCTTTATTTTCCTATAGCCTTATAAATATAGCGTTCTTACTTACTTATTCTTCTACTTCCTTAGTTATCTAGAAGTAGAAGTTATCCTCTATAATAATTATAAAGAGTCGATCTATAACTCGCGGAGAATTATAGGTAGTATATACTCTACTTATTATAAGGTAGTTATAGAGTTATTAAATAATACTTATAGTAGCTCGGTTCTAGAATATAAGTAGTAGGTTAATAAAGTTATATATAAACTCTCGCTATAAAGCTATACCTATAAGGCTATTAGCCTTATAGGTCTCGAGGTAAAAGAGGATTTTTATATTTACCTCCTTCTCTATAGTCTTATTACTAAATTTAAATATTTAACCCTAGTTATAGTTATTTATAAATACCTTCGTATTTATAGGGATTAGGGGTTCTATAATAATTTAATAGTATAGAGTTACTATAAGTAATAGGTCTAACTAAGGCGTTAATTAGCTAGGCGTAGATAGGTTCGCTATAGTAGTTAATAATATTATATAAAAGAAGGTAAATAAATACCCTAGTAAGGGTTTAGCTAGTAGAGTCTCTAGTTAAAGCTTCTATTATAGTATAAGTCTCCCTTATTTATACTAGGATAGCTAGTTCTCTAGTCGCTAGGTCTAGTATAGTTAAAGTAAAGTTTTATATTATTAGTCTTCTTAGTAACTCTCGTAGGTCTATAAAGTAATATTCTTATCGTTTAGCGTTATCTTCTTCCGTTATTTCCTTTAGAATACTAGGTTTAGTAGTAGTAATAAGGGTATTATAAGTTATATAGTAGTAGCTATAGTTACTTACTATAATATTATTACACTTACTATAAGTAATAATACTTAAGCTATACTCCTATCTATAAACTAAATAGGAAAGATACTTTATTGTTTCGAGGTAGGAAGGGATAGATACCCTTACTTTATACCTCTTAGTTAGGATAATCCTAGGTTCTAGCGGGCATAGGTAGTATTAATAATAATACCGCGAGTTATTATAGTATTTTAGCGTCTTTTGCTATATCTACCTATAGGTAATTCGCTATATACTAAATAATACGTTATTTTTAGTAGAAAGTCGCTAGTAGTATTAGATTTACCCCTTATTTAAGTATAAGTTATAGTTCTAGGTTAAAAGCGATCCCTCCTTAATAATTATAAGGTTAATAGTAGCGCTTATTTTATAGTAAATAAATTAAGCGTTCTAAGCGAAAGTCTTGCGATATTCTAGCGTATATAAGCATAGATATTATAGGTTTTTAGTATTTTTAAAAGATAGTAGTATAAATATAGAGAGGGCAGATCTTAAGCTTAGAGATAGTAATCCTATTAAGATAGATAATTCTATAATAGGGTTCTTTTATTATACTAGATCGTTATAGTCTTTATAGATCTATTATTTATCTATTATCCCTCGTTCTTATCGTTTAAGTAGTATTTATAGGTAATAAGTCGTATTAGTAAAGTTATTAGTTATATAACGGATACGGGGGTATATTAAGGTCTTTAAGATAGGTATACTATAAGCAAACCTACCCTTCGTACCTAATAACCTAGGTAGCATGAAGATAAGTCCCTTATACGCTAGATTATAAACCTAGTATAGGAGTTATTACTTCGCCTCTTTAAGTAATATCCTTACTAATCTATAGGGGTTAAGTAGTATAACTTATAAGGTTAACTACTAATTAGTATTAGTTTCACGCCGGATCGAGGGTTATATAGGACTCGGGGCTCCCTTTGTATATATATATTAAAAGCCTATAAGTTAATATATATCTATATTCCTAAGTTCCACTTAACTACGTTAGTAGTAGTATTAAACTATATATATACGCTCTGCGATAGGTTATATAACCTCGTACGTATCTATCGATTATAGCGCGTATCCTACCGCTTTGCGGGTTACGGTGTTGGCGCAATAGTTATAGCCCTTTTTATATTTATAAATAAGGGCTACCCTTATAGTATCTATACCCTAATTTATAAGCTAGCTTAGTAACTTAAGAAAGAAATTAATAAGGCTTCTATAGAGCTTAAAAGAGTAGAGGCGAAGAATCCCTAGGATATTACTAGGGCTTTCTTTCTACTAAACTATAGTAATTATTACTAGGCTATAATTTTTATAAACTAGTTAACTAGCTACTACTTCTATTATAACTCTATATAGGACTAGAATAGTAATTAGCGCTTCGTTAAGGCTATATAGGACCTTAATACGTAGTATTATAAGATAGGAGCCCATCTATAACTCTAAAAGCTCTTATTAATTAATACCTATATAATTAATTTAGTTTAGTAGAGGGATAGATTTATATATAGCCTCTAATATATTAAATAGGCTAGAGCTCTGATTTAAGAAGGATTTCTATCTCTACGTTTTAGTAGTATAACCTTAAGCGATAGCGTATTATTTTCTAACTCTAAAATCCCCTTAGTTACTTAATATATATCTATAATTACTACTAAATTCTATAAATTAACTATTAATAGTAATATAGCTCTATGAGATACCCTATTAAGCTAAGAAGACTTTAAGAAAGTACCTTTCTTCCTTTTATATATTCTTACTCCTTTACCTATAGATAATAACATAGTAGACTTTAGAAATAATAATAACGTTATACTATCTCCTATAGCGTATATTCCTTAACCTATTTGCAGATTATTAGTATTATCTAGGTCTACTTTATTTAAAATACTAAATAATAAGCTTAAATACCTTAAATATTAGCTTTAGTTATAAGTCTTATAGACGCTAAGTTATAGTATAACTATTAAGCTATGCCTAAGAACTATACCTATAGATATACTATTATATCCTAAGAGGCTTAGTCCTTTAAATAAGTATAACTATAGCTATACGGATTATATTTAATAGAGAGTTAACTAGTAGGATTAGGTCGAGTAGAACACGCCTAAGGGAGCGTATTATTATAACTTCTTATACCTAGCGTAGTAGGGTAAATAGTTTTAGCTATACTAAGGATTAGAGTAGGATAAGGAGTATAATAAAGAGGAAGAGGTAGTAAGGTTATTATTAAAATATAACTTATAGTAGAAGATAGTTAAACCTAAGGGACCTTCTTAATAATAAGATTACTTACTTAAAAGACGTTATTAATAAATTAGATCTATAAATAGAGTTATTTACTATTTCTATAAAATAGGTTTATTTATTTTTTAAGACTCTCTTTTATAATATTATAAAAGGTTTTAAGGGGATAATTAGGATAGGATAAGATAGACTTAGCTATATAATTTTTAGAAAACTCCCTTAGTATATAGACCTATTATAGGGAGACTATAGAGTAGAGCGTAGAAGAGAGGAGCGTAGTAGACTTTAGTATAGTATATATATTATTATAATTAGTACTTTAATAATCCTATACCTCGTTTTTTAGTATTTTCTTAGCGAATCCGCGCCTAATTCAGATAATCTCTTTTAATTAGATCTACGAATTATTCTATATATATTTTAAGCTTATTCTTAATATTCTTACCTATTTATAGGTAGAGCTATATTATTTATTATCTTTCTAGTTCCTATCGGTTCTAGCCCTTTCTAGTATCTATAGCTATAATAACTTTAATACCTTTCTAATATACTAACTTATACTTCCTCCTAGGCACTTTCTTCTTTAATATTCTTTTCTTAGGTCTATAAATATAGTATTAATAATTAATACTATAGCTATTATATCCTACTAGATACCCTATACTTATAATTACTTCGTAGATCTTATTAAGCTTAGGGGTAACTTTATTATAAATTATAATCTCTAGGATTTTATTAAGAATTAATCTAAACTCTTTAAAAATAGTAATAACTTCCTCATCTAGGTCTACCTATTACTTAACTTTATTTAGTAGGTTATAAGAGCTTTTAAAAGCTTATTAAATCGCTTTAATATCCTAGCGTGCTTTTATACTCCCTAGCGTTATATCTAGCTCTTTTTTATCCTTAGCGTTATTAACTTACTAATTATCTCCTATAAAGTCTAAGCTTATTATTATATTAGGTCTATTAGTAGTAGCCTCTATTTCCCCTCTTCTATAAGAGATAAGAGGGTATATTAATACTAAGAAGAAATAAAGTAATCTATTTTAGTAATAATTTCTAGGAAGTAAGTAGTTAAGTCTCCTATATAGAATAATAGTAGGATATTAATCTTAATATTCCTAGACTAAAGGACTCTAGCAATCTAGTTCTATTTATAATCTAGTATTATTTAAGTCTTTAAGATAAAGGGAGCTCCTAGTACTAGGTCCTTATTATAAGTATTTTTATAGAAAACGAAAAAGCTAATATTTTCAATCTTATTACTACTAATATAAATATTATCTATAATTATACTTATAAATTAGGTCCTCCGCTTTCTATTAGTACTCCTGCAAATCCTTATATTTATCTTAACTATATCGCTCTATAAGCCTAGGCGCTTAATATAACTTTTACTAATAAAGTTAATAGTAGAGCTACTATTAATAATCCCCCTAATTAATATATTCGCAAGGCTATAAAGGGTAATAGTAATCTACTAGTAAGTTATAATAAAGTCTAGGATAGTAATACGTCTTAGTAGTAGAAGTAATACTAAATTCTAATCTTTTATTATAGCGCCTATCTTAAAGATAGGATTAATTATATAGTAATTAAATTAAATTACCTTAGTTTATATATCCTTAGGTAAGTCAATAGAAATAGGAGCTAAAGTTACTTAGCCTTTAGAATAGTTCTTATTATTATTCTATTAATCTATTTATTCCTATAGCTCCTTATTACTCTCTCCTATTTTATTAAATTAATTTAAAAATATAACGTTAATAGGAACGAAGACCTCTTATACCTTTAAGTTATATCTATCCTTATATTTAGTAATTATAGCTTTAGTAGTATTATAGACTATTCTATCCTAATTAGGCTAGTTCTAACAAAGGAAGGCTTTAGGGATAGCTACCTTCCTATTTACTCTTTTACTATATAGCTTAAGGGTAAGAGTATAGCTAGTTTATAAATTACTATATTAAATCTAAGGCTTATCTTATTTATCCTATTTCTACTATTTAACTTATTCCTTAGGGGCGTTTAGTAGTATAATATCTTTAGCGTCTTCCTTATTATCTAGGAGCTCTATAACTCTCTAAGTAATTTAAATAAGAAGGTCTCGAATTATAAGTAAGTCTATTATTTAGGGAGGCTAGTAATAATAAGTATTATAAGGTTCTATATAATACCCTCTAGCTTTCCCTCTTTCTATAGTAATAATATCTTTTACTAAGTTAATATACTAGTTCTTTAGCTTAAAGCTAAAGAATATTATATCTATAAAGTCGTATAATTAAGTAGTATCCTTTAATAAATTCGTAAAGCTAATAGATAGTTTAGGGTATATCTTATTATAACTAATAACTCTTATAACCTCTTCTAGAAGCTTTAGCTACTACTTTTCTACTAACTTACTTATAGTAACTATATAGTACGTAAAGGTATCCTTATTAATTAGGATATACTTTAAAACTATCTAACTATTAGTTAATTTATAGTTATAGCTTTTATTAATAATACCTATCTTAACCTTAATACTTATATCTAGGGTACTAATAAAGTAGTAGGGCGATATATAGTAGTAAACCCTATTCTAGCTAGCCTTAAGATACTTAACGTAGCTAATAATAATATAGTTAATAGCGCTATAGAACTAGCAGGCCCCTATAGCCTAGAAAGGCACGTACTATAGTAGTCTATCTTATTAGAAGCCTCTATAGCCTCCTCTTACTCTACTTCTTCTAAATCCCTAGTATTATTAGTATCCTCCTTAGTAGTCCCTATATCTAGCTTATAAATAAAACTATTACTATTATTAATATTAAGTCTATAAATAGTCCTAAGATAATTATTTATAAGGTTTAATAGCTTTTATAGCGTTTAGATTAAAAGTATTATCTCCTTAGCTAGTAACTCTCTTAATAAAGGTTAAGATATCTATCTTATAATTAGCCCTATTAATATTTAGGGTCCTAAAGTTCTCTATAAGAGAGTTAATAATTAAGCTAGTAGTCTAGGCTATAGAGGGTTCCTTAGCTTTAGCTCTCTACCTCGTAAGAATTATCTTTATAGGGACTTAAACGTTATTATTAGTTTAGGCTTAATAAGGCTAGATAACTACTAAGGTTCCTAGTAGGTAGTAGACTATTTAATTAGAGCGTCTTCTATTATAACCTACTACTTTAAAATAACCTTAGTAAGCTAATAGCTAAGACTTTAAGCTATAGCTCTTATAGCCCTCTCTAAAAAATAGTAATAAGTAATATAAATAAGCTTAGTATTAATAAGTTCTAGGTCTCTATACTAGATAGCTCTCTATTAAAGCTATTAAATAGTAATAATTAACGCTATAACCTAGGAAGGGTTATTATCCTTAATATGAGATCCTATAACTAGGTTCTAAAGGTCCTTATTAGGATCTTAATAAGACTTTAGGTCTATAAATCCGAACTAGTAAAGAAGTTTCTCCTTAGCTTCTTTCTAGGTCTTATCTTTACTAATATAGGATTTAACTATATCTTAATAGTCGCTAGAGCTATATATATAGACCTCGTTCTTTATATCTGTTGCGCTAACACTGTAACCCGCAAAGCGGCAGGATACGCGCTGCAATCGATAGATACGTACGAGGTTACGTAACCTATCGCAGAGCGTATATATATAGTTTAATACTACTACTAACGTAGTTAAGTAGAACTTAGGAATATAGAGATATATCAACTTATAGGCTTTTAATATATATATATAAAGGGAGCCCCGAGTCCTGTGTAACCCTCGATCCGGCGTGAAACTAATACTAATTAGTAGTTAACTTTATAAGTTATACTACTTAACCCCTATAGATTAGTAAGGATATTACTTAAAGAGGCGAAGTAATAACTCCTATACTAGGTTTATAATCTAGCGTATAAGGGACTTATCTTCGTGCTACCTAGGTTATTAGGTATAAAGGGTAGGTTTACTTATAGTATACCTATCTTAAAGACCTTAATATACCCCCGCGTCCGTTATATAACTAATAACTTTACTAATACGACTTATTACCTATAAATACTACTTAAATAACGAGAACGAGGGATAATAGATAAATAACGGATCTATAAAGATTATAACGATCTAGTATAATAAAAGAACCCTACTATAGAATTATCTATCTTAATAGGATTACTATCTCTAAGCTTAAGATCTACCCTCTCTATATTTATACTACTATCCTTTAAAAATACTAAAAACCCACGATATCTATACTTATATACGCTAGAATATCGCAAGACTTTCGCTTAGAACGCTTAATTTATTTACTATAAAATAAGCGCTACTATTAACCTTATAATTATTAAGGAGGGATCGCTTTTAACCCGGAACCACGACTTATACCTAAGCGAGGGGTAAATCTAATACTACTAGCGACTTTCTACTAAAAATAACGTATTATTTAGTATATAGCGAATTACCTATAGGTAGATATAATAAAAGACGCTAAAATACTATAACGACTCGCGGTATTATTATTAATACTACCTACGCCCGCTAGAACCTAGGATTATCCTAACTAAGAGGTATAAAATAAGGGTATCTATCCCTTCTTACCTCGAAACGATAAAGTATCTTTCCTATTTAGTTTATAGATAGGAGTATAGCTTAAGTATTATTACCTATAGTAAGTATAATAATACTATAGTAAGTAACTATAGCTATTACTATATAACTTATAATACCCTTATTACTACTACTAAACCTAGTATTCTAAAGGAAATAATAGAAGAAGATAACACTAAATAATAAGAATACTACTTTATAGACCTATAAGAGTTACTAAGAAGACCGACGATATAAAACTTTACTTTAACTATACTAGGCCTAGCGACTAGAGAACTAGCTATCTTAGTATAAATAAGGGAGACTTATACTATAATAGAAGCTTTAACTAGAGACTCTACTAGCTAAACCCTTACTAGGGTATTTATTTACTTTCTTTTATATAATATTATTAATTACTATAGCGAACCTATCTACGCCTAGCTAATTAACGCCTTAGTTAGACCTATTACTTATAGTAACTCTATACTATTAAATTATTATAGAACCCCTAATCCCTATAAATACGAAGGTATTCGTAAATAACTATAACTAGGGTTAAATATTTAAATTTAGTAATAAAACTATAGAGAAGGAGGCGAATATAAAAATCCTCTTTTACCTTGAGACCTATAAGGCTAATAGCCTTATAGGTATAGCCTTATAGCGAGAGTTTATATATAACTTTATTAACCTACTACTTATATTCTAGAACCGAGCTACTATAAGTATTATTTAACGACTCTACGACTACCTTATAATAAGTAGAGTATATATTACCTATAATTCTCTACGAGTTATAGATCGACTCTTTATAATTATTATAGAGGATAACTTCTACTTCTAGATAACTAAAGAAGCAGAAGAATAAGTAAGTAAGAACGCTACGTTTATAAAGCTATAGGAAAACGAAGACTTTACTAGAGAGATTATAAGTAGTAATAATAAGGGAAGAGTAAAGTCTATACTTTTATAGACTAATAATAGGAGGAGTATACTTATAAATAACGAAAATCTATAGCTAGTTAACCTTAATTTAACTCTAAATACTAACCCCGCTCTAAATACTATAAATGCTTAAGTTAGACCTAAAAATAATACCTACTTACTTATACGCTAACTTATAGACCTAACTAAGTTATATATTAATAAAATAAAGTATAGTAGTAAAGGTATAGATATTCTAAAGCTAAAACTCTATATCTTCTAGGATATATATAAGAGGGTAGGCCTTATAAAGGAATAAATATTATTCGCTTTTCTAATTATGCTTAAGGGAAGGGTATTGCGTTATTACTATAAGATAATTTACTAAATTTAGCCTCGTCTTAACTCTAACTAGATTATCGCTAGGCTTAATAAATATTTTAAAACAGAGGAATTTAAATAAGTATACCTCGCTAAATAGAATAATACTACCTTAATATTAATTATAAATAATAATCTATTTATAATAAAGCTTAAGGCCCTGGATTTGCTAATTAATACCCTTATAAAGATATAACCTACGTTAGGCGCTACTTATAAAAGCAATAAGATCTTATATAACTAACTCCTTTAAGGTTACTAAGGGGTTAAGGAATATAAATAAGCTACTATAAACCCCGCGACGAAGTTTAAGAGCCTCTATAACTAGCTTAAAGTTATAATTAGTAATATAGTCATATTTAGGAATAATTAATTACCTCTATAACTATAATACTACGCTAAGTAATACTAGATAGATTATAAGTATAATAGCTAAGGCTAGAATAATCGATTTAGCTACTCTAGCCTATATTAAAACTATAAATAAGATAATTTAAAGTAATAGCGAGATCCCTAGAAGTAGAGGTACTATATCTATAAGAAGATAGGATACTATTTAATAAACTATATATAAAAAGAGAGGGATAAAGTATACTCCTACTTCCGAAGTAATTTATAAATTTAAGATACTTTAAAAATAGCTTACTAGTAATTCCTCGCTTAATATAAAAGGACTAAAGATAAAGGTTATAATAATTTAATAATAAATAATAAGGAGGATAAAGAGATTAAAATATACCTCTAGTTACTTAGAGAAGGATAAGATAGTTAAGAGGACTAATAATCTAATAATAAGTAGTAGACTTTATTCTTTATCTAATTTATAGACCTAAACGCCTAAGGAACCTATTTAGTAAATAGAAATATTATTACTAAGTACTTACTTAACTAAGCAGCTTATTATAGGATTACCTACTGCAACCCTTTTAAACGAATAACTAATAATACCCCTATTAACGTCTTTATACTTAACGGAAGATATTCTTTAGAGACTTTCTAGGGTATTATCCCGGATATAGGAGCTATAGGATTTTTAATAGCTAGTTATAATTAGTTTATTACGCTTAAAAGGACTAAATTACCTAATATCACGATTAACCCTACTACTATAGGAGGGGTAAGCGTTAAATTTAGTCTAGGGGGAGTAATTAAATTAATAGGAATAATAGTTATCCCTACGCCTTTTAGGGAAATAATATTCCACGTTATATTAGTAAATACCCCTTTTCTTCTATACCTCGTAGATATAGACGAACTAGGCATTCGATTTAATAATTTAAGGAACTATTTATAATAAGGAGACCTAATTATCCCTATTATTTATAAATAGGGTTATCTATAGCTACTATTAGATATAGAGAAGATATTAGTATAGAATAACCTTATAGAAACCAAGTTATACCGACTCTATTAACGTTTTAGATATCTATTAGTCTACCGACTTTATAGGGTTTTATAGTAGTTAGGCTACTAAGTTAAGATATAAATACTTAAATATCTAACGAAGCTTTATAAATATTACTAACTTAACGTAGGAGCTCCGAATCGCTTTAAATTTACTCTTAAGGATAAATACGACTTTAATTACGCTATAGTTATTAACGTCGTTTACCTCAACTTAAGACTAGTACTTCACGTAGTTAATACTACTACTACCTTTAATATAGGAAGATTCCTATAGGATCTATTAGTAAGCGTAGCACTTAACGCGCTTAAATAATACTAGATCTATACCTATCTTAGACCTCTAGATATAGTAATTACTAATACTAGTACTAATTTCAGCTTATCTAAGTAGCATAGCGCGCTCCGCTTAATATTAATAACTACTACTAAAGTCCCTATTAAGGCTTATAACTCTATAAGTAAGGTTAAGAGGTATTATATAATCCTTTAAAGAGTTTATAATATAATTCGCTAAGACCTTCCCGATATAGATCGCGAGATAGTCCTCTAAATAGCTTTAAAGGCTATTAATAATACTATAGGGCTAAAAGGCCTAGTCCTAATATTACTTATCTTTAGAGCATACCTATAGCTTACTAATAAATCCCCTCTATCTCTAGAAATCTAGAAACGGGTAGCTACTATATAAAAAGCAATAGAAGACCTTTAAAAAGTCTAGGCCTCGCGCTAAGTTTTAGAGGCCCTTACTACTTATAATAGGCTAAATATATATAGAACCTTATAGCTACTACTACTATTATTTATATATATCTACTACGAAAAGAAGGGATAGTAAGGACTATATAAACTCCTTGCTATTAATAGCAAGACCTATATACTTAACCTCCTACGCGGACCTCAGACCTTCTAATTAACTATTATCTACCTATAGCACGACGCTAGTAATACTAATAAGGATACTAATAATACGCTAAGGGACTCTCTAGACTAGAATACTAGAAGAATAGAAGAACTAGATAAGAATAACGCTATACTAGCGCTAGCGCTAATATCGCCTTAAATCCCGCCTCTATATAAGAGGGGGAGATTACTAAAGAACTTTATAGGAGCTATTATAACGCCTACTATAGGTCTAATATAAAGAAGTAACTACTTTATAGACTAGAATAGATAAGAGGATACTATAAGTAACGCTATTTTTATTATTAATATAATAAAAGCCCTTAGCTAAGAGATTAGTAACGCTACGATATTCCTAATAGCAAAGGAGCGTCTAGATTATAACCTCGCTATCTACCTATATAAGGAGGGCGTTATTATAATACTAGGAGAACCTTTCTCCGCCTCTATAATAACTAAGATAACTACGCTTTAGAAACGTAGTATTTTTAAGATTATCCCTAGTAACGCTACTATTTATAGTAAAACCCGGATTTTTAAATCCTATATAGTTTATAAAGTTAAAAGAAAAGGGACTAACTAACCTTATAGAAAAATCATAGCTTATCGTTTAGGGTTATAATAATAATAATAAGACTTTAATCCTTATATAATTACTAATAATATAAAAGATAAGCTAATAACTACTTCTCGCTTTAGCGCTATCCCTTATAGTAGAGGGATTTATCCTATAGCTTAGGGATATTATATAAGTATATATCTAATCCTAAATAGAGCTTAATAGGATAATATTAGCAGACCTCCTAAGCGAAATTCGAAGTAAATACCCTAAGGATTAAATTATAAGGATTATTAAACCCCTATATAGTATTATAGAAGCTAGAACCTATTAGTAGGTAACCTATAATAAGTATTATAGAGAAAGGCTTAAGATAGATTAATCCTCGTTCGACTTATACTTACTAATCTCCTTAATTACTACTAACGGATTTAGTATTATTAGTATATAAACTAATAATATAATTAGACTTTTAATACTAAGTTTCTCTAATTAAGAAGATAACAAACTTATAAAAGCTAGCTTTACTACGAAGGATAAATAATAACTCGACCTAAATAACCCGCTAATATTTAATAGCGGTATTATTATACTAAATATAAATAGTAGTCTTACCCTATATTAAAAGGGATAAGGGAATAAGATTAAGCTTATTAACCTAAAGGCTACTTTAACTAAATAAAAATAGTAATATATTTAGCAAAGGGCGAGAGGCGTATATATCGCGTTAATTTACTAACTAGAGGCGTGCTTCGATCTATCTATAGCTACGTAGTATTAGGAGCTAACTACTAAAGATAAAAAAGCGCTTAATTAACGCCTTAAGTAGCAAAAGGAGAACCTTAACCCGCAGCCTTATATTTATACCTATTAACTTAGTAATAGCTAAACTATTTATTTTTATTAATAGCTCTTTTACTAATAATTCAGACCTCTTATTATAAATCGGATTTATTATTATTATTACTAATAAGATAATAAATAATAATATATTTATAATTTATAGTAATACTATTTACTTTAGCTCGACGAAGTATAAGAGGGTTACTTAAAGTATCCTAGCTTCTAAAGTCTATAGGATAGTTACTAGTATAGACCTCGCCTATGCTATTATAATAACGCTCTAGAAGATTACTAACTACCTTAAAAGACCCTATATCCCTACGATTATCTATACCGATTTATACTCGCTATATAAATACCTCGTTAAGCTTAGTACTATAAAGGAGAAGTAACTAATAATTAATATTATAGCGCTTTAATAGTCCTATAAGAAGAGGGAGATCTACGAGGTAAGATAGATTAATAGTAATAATAACCCTATAGATACTTTTATAAAGAGTACTCTAAATTATACCCTTAAACGCTTTATTAATAATAACGAAGTAGCAGTTCGTATAGAGGGATAGGTAACTCGAGAGGAGAAGGCTAAGGAGTTAGATAAATAGCGCTAGGTATACTAAAGCAGCTCTAGCGCCTTAGGAGAGGGGGATTTAACTATATTAACTATAGGATAAGATTAGTATACGATCCTGCGCTATTTTTACGTTTTAAACCTATTTTAGGTTTATAATAGGTATTAGTAATATCGGAGTATATTTTAGCAGGTTATAGCGTATCTAGCTTTAAAGAAAAGACTACTAGTATTATACTAATACTATAACCTATAAAGCAGTAGGATACGCGCTATAATCAATAGAAATATATAAGGTTATATAACCTATCGTAGAGCGTATATATATAGTTTAATATTACTGCTAACGTAGTTAAGTGGAACTTAGGAATATAGATATATATTAACTTATAGGCTTTTAACGTATATATATAAAGGGAGCCCCGAGTCCCGTGTGACCCTTGATCCGGCGTGAAACTAACAATATCTTTATTAGTCTTATAGTAAAGCTTTAAAAGGCTCGTATAATTAGTAATAAAGTTAGAGATATTAGTACTAATAAACTTAGGCGCTCTAGTTAAATAGGGAGTTATTACTATAATAATAGGATATCTTATAAAGAGATTAGTAAGGGCTATAATATCCTAATTAGTATAACTTCTTTTAGGGGAATATAGAGTACTTAAAAGCATTACTCCTATCCTAGAAGTAGGATTCGCAGACCTATCTATATTATTATTAGAGGCTAGCTACCCTATAGCATAAGGTTATATCTTACTAAACGAAGCTCTTATAAATCTCTCTTTAGGCTATTTCCCCTTATTAAAAGAGGATCTAGTATCTAAATTAGCTAAGGAAGAAGAAAATATAATACTTATAAGTCTATAAATATTAAAGTTAATATTATATAATTAAAGTAATAGAGTATTATAGTTAATAAAGTAAAGTTATTATTATAATATCTTTTAAATAGAAAGATAAAGTAAGTAGTTATAACTTTTATTAAATAAAATAGAAAAGGAAATAATATAAACTAAATAACTATATAAATATAGGAAAGGTCTAGCGACCTCGATCTTATTACTCTAGGCTATTATAGATCTATTTTAAGTCTTATTACTTAATATAGAAGGGTCTTCTTAATAACGCTCTTATCTTAGAAGAATTCGTAGCTTTACTATATTAATATCTCTCTAAAGTTAGTATATTACTCTTAGTACTTAGGGCTATAATAATATAGGGTTCGTTAGTCTCTAGTTACTAATCTAGTTAATCTCGCTATACTTATTAGCTTAATAAGACTACTAATCTCTATATTAGTATTATATATAGCTATCTTAGCTATATTAGCTATAACTCGCTAGTTAAATAATAGCGGTTATAATAATATATAAGGGGTAAGGAAAGGAATATACTCGCTAGAACCTACTAATAGCATAAGAAAAAAGAGAAAGGGAGGATTTTAAGGTCTACGTTATTCCTACCTTAATTCTATAAGAAAGCATAGCTATTACTATTCCCTTAGAACTAAGGTAGGTCTGCGAATATCTTCCTCTCTTTAAACTACGTTTTTATTATTATTTATATCGTTATTATTTATTACTTATAAATTTCTTAAGTTATTATCGCATTTAAAGTAGATTAAATATATATATATATATATTAATAGCGGGGATATATAGACGTAGCGAAGGCACCTAACTCTCTAAGAAGCCTATAAACGCTATTAAAAAGAGCAAAAGAATCCGCCTCTAGGTACTATTAAAAAGGGCTAGAACTAATAAGAACTAGAAAGATAATAAATAATATAGCTCTACTTATAAATAGGTAAGAATATTAAGAATAGGCTTAAAGGATATATAAAATAATTCGTAGATCTAATTAAAAGAGATTATCTAAATTAGGCGCGGATTTACTAAGAAATTACTAAAAAACGAGGTATAAGATTATTAAAATACTAATTATAATAATATATATACTATCTTAAAGTCTATTATACTCCTCTCTTCTACGCTCTACTCTATAGTCTTCCTATAATAGGTCCGTGCGCTAAGGGAGCTTTCTAAAAGTTGCGCAGCTAAGTCTATCTTATCCTATCCCAATACTACTTTCTCCTATAATAATTATTAACCTATACTAATAACGCCCGTATTACTAATAGAAAATATTAATATAATATATAAGACGAAGTATAAGAAGATTTAACCTATTAATAACGCTATATTAAATAGTTCGACCCTAAATAAAAACCTAGAGTAGAAATTAAAAGTATAAGTAAGGGCTAAGGAGAATATAATACTAGATCCTAGCGCCCTATTTATAAGCCTAGTTATACTAAAGTCTTTAGCTATTAAGTAAGGAATAAGGCTTATAAAAGCTTAATAAGAAGCTATTCTGAAGACTATTAATTATCTATAGCCTAAAGAAAAGAAGCTCCTTTTAGCTATTCTTATTATAAGAGAGAAGGCTTTAGCCTAGGAATTCGAGTATTATAGCTCTATATACCCTTCTATTACGCTTCTATAAACGATTTAAATAATACTATATAAAGCGTAGTAAGTAAAAGGAATCCTAATATTAAGAGGACTAGAGTAGGATATTATTATAATTCTAAAGGATAGACTAAAGAAGGGAACCCTAAGTAAAGTTATATAGCCTACTATAATCTATTCTTCTTTATACGAAAGAAAGATAGTAAGATAAGGCTTATTAACTTAGTAACTAAGATAAATATACTTATAATACGAGACGTAGTACTACCCCCTTTAGTAGATAATCTTTTAGAAGACTTCGCTATATATTAACTATTATTACTACTAGACTTCTTCTTAGGATATAACTAAGTCCCCTTAGACCCTATAAGTAGAGACTTAATAACGTTCGCATTACTTATTAAACTCCTATAGATATATATATTACCTTAAGGAGTAATAAACTTAGTTACTTAGTTTATATAGGTTATAATTAGAATCCTATATAACCTTATCCCTAGCTACTATAGAGCCTTCCTTAATAATATCGCTATTAAAGGACCGACTTTATAATATAATAAAGAAGAGATCGAGTCTTATCTAGGGATTTATAGATTTATTTTAAAATACTTATAGAATATTAATAAGGTCCTAGTTAATTTAGAGTTAGTAGAGTATATAATAGTAATAGTTAAGTTATAATAGGCCTAGGAAGTAGTAATAATTATTAGCTATATTTATAGTACTAATAAGCGTCGTCTAGAGGAAGTAAAGATAGTTAAGATCTATAAATAGGCTACTTATACTAATTTAATAGAGTTAAAGGCTTTCCTTAGGATTATAACGTTTTATAGATCCTAGGTAAAGGACTACTCTATTATTATAAAGCTACTTACTAACTTACCTAAGAAGGATACCTTATTTAGCTAGGAGGAGAAGTAATAGATAGCTATAGATATCTTAAAAATAATACTTATAAGGGCCCCGATCCTTATTACTATAGACTATAGCCCTGAAGGAGGAGATATCTACCTTATAGTTAATACTAGTAATATAAAATAAGGCGGAGTCCTAGGATAATTTATTAATAACTAGTATATAGTCTCTTATTTTAAGAGTAATACTTAGTTAGGACTAGAGCTATTATATAATACTAAGAAAAAGGAATTATATAGTATTCTAAAGGCTTTAAAGAGGATATAAAACTATTTATATAGATAATACTTTATCCTAGAGATAGATACTTAGATATTAGTTATATAGCTTAATAGAGTAGCTATAGACCTCCTAAGAGCCCTTATTATTCGCTAGATTATATAGATTTAAATATTTAACGTTAAAGTATAATATATCTATAATACTTAGAATATAGTAGCAAATAGCTTATTATAAAAACCCTAGGGACCTTTTAATATTATTAATAAAGAGGCTAAGGGGGAGATTAACTCCTAGATTAATTTATAGATCTTCTTTATAAATATAGAAGCTAGTTCCTTCTTTAATTAAGCTTAAGACTATAATAATAAGTAATATATAGAGGAAGTCCTAGTAGGAAATATAGAGGTTATTAGTAATATAATAAATATCCTAGATATATTTCTTAATAATTTATAAACCTATTTAGTACGTTCTTAATAAATCGCTTATTATTTAATAATATAGAGACGCCCCCTAGGAATTTAACTAATAAGGTATTATAACTTTAAGACTAGAGCGTTAGATTATTATATTTAGAATTACTTACTTTTAACTAGACTAATAAATTAAAGCTAATACTACGATAAGTTATTAATAATCCTAAGTAGTAGAAGAAGCTAATTATAAAGGCTTATAAAGGGAGTAGTTATTAAGGTAAGTAAGCTATAGCTAGAAGACTTTCTAATTACTATATCTAGGCTAATATATATATAGAGGTTAGTAAATACCTAAAAGGTTACCCTAATTACTAAAAGAGGAGAGCTCGATATATAGATAATATAAGGACCTATAGCTCCCTAAAGGGATTACTCTTTACTAGGATCTTATTAGATATATAGAGAGTAAGTAAGTAGTATTTTATTAAAATAAGGGATCTATTAATAAAATAGCCTAAAGCTTACTAGCTTAAGAGAGTAACTTTAGCTAAGATTACTAAGTTTATTTAGGAAGAGATCGTCTATTACTATAGGTTATATAGTAAACTCGTTATTAATAAAGGGCTAGAGAATAAGGATATTATTATTAAATTTAATAGGAAATATAATATAAGGAGGAAAGTAATATTTATATATAACCCAAGGGCTAATAGAGTAGTTAAGGCTAGTTATTAGCTAATTACATATATATTATTAATATAGACCAGAGGATAGAGAGATATTAACCCTTAACTATACCTTCCCGCCGCCCTATTTATAAATTAATTAAGCGTTTATACTTTAACTAGCTTTAGCCCTTTCTACTTATTATATAGGTTTAAGCTTATTATACCTATTAAGACCCTAATACTAACTTAGAGGGTTCTTATTTAGGATTTAGTAATAATAAAGGAAGTGGAGGTTTAAATATATCTATAAGCCTTCCTATAACTTAATAAGGATAGAAAATAAGCTAAGAAGATAATTAATAGTTAATATAAGAAAACTATAAAATATTATAATAGTTAATATAAGAGGATAAGAAGGAAGGAGAAGCTAGAGGTAGGTAATTTAGTACTAGTATTTGATATTAAGGGTTCTATTAATATATTATCTATTAAAAAGCTTAACTACTAATAGCAAGGTCGCTTCTATATCCTATTATAAGCTCTAAATACTCTATTATATTAATTAGTAATATTAGTAAGTAATAAGGTTACTAGAAAGACGTTTAGTAGGAATTTATTTTATAAATTTATTTAAGCTCCTAAAGGGTATTAGGAACTAAGTAATATAGATATTTATAAATCTAATTTAGAAAGAAACCTAGTAAAAGTCTTCTTAACGCTAGGGAATAAAGAGTATAATAATTATATACCTAAGGAAGAGGAGGAGGAACTTATAATACTTAGGGAAAGTAATTAAGAGAAAGAGGAGGATTTATTATAATTAGTAATATAATTAAAATAATATATAAAGGATTTAGAGAAAGTAATTAAAACTTTAAAACTAGATAATAACTAGTTATTAAGATTCCTAAGATAATAAAAAAGAAAGAGAAAGAGTATATTAAGATAGAGGATCTAGGTGATATATAAGGTTTTATTTATTATAACTTATTTTAATTAATAATTTATAAACTTATTCTTATTTTCCCTTCTTTTTATCTCTTAGTTTAAAAGTTTAAGATTCTAGGGATAATATTCCTAAACTTTAGGGATAAGGGTAAGAGATTATATTAGTAACTCCCTACCTACTTAAATATACCTCTTTATTACTATTTAATATAATAATAGCCTAGATAGCTTTAATATCTATTAGTAATTATAATAGGGTTATTAAGCCTAGGAAAGTATAAGATCCTTAACCTTCTAGTAATAATACTAAAGCCCCCCCCTCGCTAAACGAATATAAGATCGATAACCTAAAGATAAGAGAGAAGAAGAGAAGGGGAAAGAGGGTATTAAAATCGTAGTTATTAGCCCCTAGGGGGAATATTAGTAGACCCTTCTTACCCCCCCCTTTCCTAGAAAGGATTATTACTAATATTATATTACCTACTACTAAAGAGAAAGAGAAGGATACTAATAAAAGGGATTATATTAATTTTTATACTAAATATACCTTAATTTTAGCTTTTAAAGCTATTTATATATTATTTATTTCAATTTCTTATTATAAACCTAACTAGCTTCTTATTCCCTTTTTCTTTTTTATCCCCCCCCCCCCCCTATATTATATA
>JAVHLU010001599.1:0-27927 GCA_036785755.1 Colletotrichum ledebouriae
TTAGCTCTTATTAGCTCTTATTAGCTCTTATTAGCTCTTATTAGCTCTTATTAGCTCTTATTAGCTCTTATTAGCTCTTATTAGCTCTTATTAGCTCTTATTAGCTCTTATTAGCTCTTATTAGCTCCTTATTAGTAAGCCTTATATATATAATAGGGCTCTAGCTAGTAGCTAGTAAGGATAAGTACTTACTAGTATATTTATACCTTTATTATAAGGTTAGATAGACTTAGCTATAGCTAGATCTAGTAATTAAAGCTTTAAAATATAGTATAAGGTAGTTATTAAGGACTACCTTTAGTAATATAGTTATAAAAGATCGCTCTTAATCTTTAAAGGATCTCCTTACTTATCTTCTTTATAAGGTACCTATAGATTTTAAGTAGTATATAAGCTATAAAAATAAATAGCTACTCCTTAGTATAATCTATAGTATACGTACCATTTACTCTTCATTATCCCTCTTAGCGTACATAGCTCTAATAAGAGCGGGAGGTATATAAAGAGTATATTATACTATTTGCTTATCTAGTAATTATCCTTACGATAAATCCTAATAAAGAGATCTATTTCTTTAAGTATATAATAGGTACTTACTAATATATTTATACCCTTATTAAGGTTAAATAGAGTTAGCTAAAACTAGACTTAGTAGATAAAGCCTTAGAATATAGCATAAGGCCTCTATTATTAAGGACTACCTTAAAGCTTTGTAGGACCTATATACTTATCTTCTTTATAAGGTACCTATAGATTTTAAGTAGTATATAAGCTAGCCCTTATTATTACCTTAGAGCTTAAAGTTATTCCTAGAGATATATAACTTAAGTAGATATAACTTACTAATGCTACCTCTTTACAAGGTACCTATAGATTCTAAGTAGTATATAAGGTATAAAAACAAAAAGCTACTTATTAGTATAGCCTATAGCATACCTACTTCCTATCCTTTATTATCTCTCTTAGCGTACATACCTCTGATAAGAGCGGGAGCTAGTAGCTAGTAGGAACGAGTACTTACTAGTATATTTATACCCTTATTAAGGTTAAATAGAGTTAGCTATAACTAGACTTAGTTGATAAAGCTTTAATATATAGCGCGAGGTAGCTATTATTAAGGACTACCTTTAAGCTTGAGAAACTCTCCTTACTTATCTTCTTTATATAGTACCTATAGATTTTAAGTAGTATATAATCTATAAAAATAAATAGCTACTCCTTAGTATAGCTTATAGTACACTTACCTCCTATTCCTTATTATCTCTATTAGTATATATACCTCTAATAAGAGCGGGAGGTATATAAAAGATAGTATATTAAGAGGAGATTATTATATAAGGAGATTATTATACTATTTATATATATTAAATACTAGATATTATAGTTAATATCCTATTAGAAGAGCTAGTAGCTGGCGCTCCCTAGTATAGAGAATAGAATATATAGTATTACTAATTAGATTCATTCTACCTATAGCGCAACCTTGCTAACGGAAGTGTTCTCCTCAGAGCTAGCAATGGCTAGCGCTCCCTAGTATTATTATAGCCTAGGTAGGTAGTTATACTTATATTATAGCTCTACTAGATAATCCTTATATATAGCTCCCCTAATAGGTTATTATTATCCTCCCTATTAAGTATTCATAGCCTCCCCCTAAATATTAGCCTCCCCTAACTCCTAATAGTATATTTACTAACTTAAATCTTAGCCCTTATATCTAGTAAGAAGCTCTAAAGCTAGTAAGCAATTATATAATATATAGCTTTATATATTATATCCTTCTTTATAGTCTCTAGCTATAGTACCTATAGTTTAGGGTTATTATTTAAACCTATAGTGTCTATTATATTAGTATAACCTTTTTAAGTTCACCTTACTAGGGGGCTAGCTATAAGGCCTCTATAGGAGTAAGTATAGTCTAGTACTAGCTATAAAACCCTCCCCTATTTCTACTTATTATCCTACCCTTATAATATATCCTATTCCCTCTAAGAGAGAGTATTAAGAGGTATTACTTTACTACTAGAGTAATACTTAATACTAAAGTTATACTAAGATAGTTGTTTTACTTACTAGCTCTAGTATTCTATAAAGTACTACTTCTTTATAAAATACTTAAGCCTCTAGTAATTAGTTAATACCTTAAAAGAGGTTATATTATATAACTCTGCTCTTTATATATATAAGTAATAAAGGACTATTAGGAGCTCCTTATTATAAATAAAGTAGTTATTCTCTATAAGTAAGAGCTTCTATAAATTAAATACTATAAGGCGCTAGGTACTCTCTAGGGTAACCTAGGAGAGTACTCCTCTTAATATAAATCCTAAATAATTAGTTTTAATAATCATTTTATCTTCTATATTAAACTAGTTAAATACTAGCTAGGTATTAAAAAGCTACTTACGCTATAAAAAGGCTCATTCTTAGTTATCTTCCTATTAAAATATTCTATTCTTATTAATAAGTAGTATAAGTAATTTAATAATCTCTCTCTACCTTAGTATAAATATATTATAATAGTTTAGAAACCTTAGAAAGCTCTAGACCCATTTTAGAGAGGTAGGGAATAATTACTTAGTAATTACTTAGAGCTTCTTAGGGTTATATAAGAGACCCTCTTCTATATTTATAATAAACCCTATATACTTAACTCTTTTAACTAAGAACCTATATTTTATAAAGTTAAGGGTTAACCCTATATCTACTAGCCTCTTGGGGACCTCCTAGACCTTTCTCATATAGTATTCCTTTATTCTATTAGAGTCAATTGATATGTTATTAATATAAGTAGTATTAAGGTTATCTAGGAAGTATTATAAAGTATTATTAATATACTACTAGAAGCTAATAGGGGTATTAATTAGGCTAAATAAGTAAACTACTTCCCTAAATAATCTATACCAGGTATAGAATATACTTCTCTCTTAATACCCCTATATTATTCTTAACTTATAGAAAGCTATTATTATATCTAACCTAGTACATTACTTAATTATAAATACTTAATATAATACTTTAGAGATTAATAAGAGGGGAAAGTTATTCTTTCGAATAATTATATTAAGAGCTCTAGAATTAATATAGAGGCAAATACCTCTACCTAGCTTCTTTATAAAGAGTATTAATACCCTAGCTAATAAGCTACTAGCCTGATTAAACCCCTTATTTAAGAGGTCTTGTAAGGTCTTCTTTAGTATTAATAGCTCTTTTCTTAATACTTTATAGAAGGGGCTTTAACGGAGTAGTAATTCCTTTCTATGTAGTTCTGATATAAGGTTAATCTAGTAATTTACCCCAGGTTACCTAGGCGGTAGTAAGTAAGGCTTATTAAGGTTAAATATGTTAAGGAACCATTTTAATATCTAGCTTAATAAATAGTATTATTAATCCTCTTTTACTTTTAGGTTAAAGGCTTTCTTAATATTAGCTAAGCTAATAGCTTATATTAATACCTCTATAGTACTCTCCTAGTACTTGCGTATTATCCTACCAGGTATTAGTAGATAATAGAGAATAAGGGTATATTAAGGAACCTTATTACCCTTATCTATTTAATAAGGGGTATTCCCTCTTAATCCTTTAAGTATAACCTAATATACGCCCTCTTATAAAATATATAATAGGCTATAGTATTATAAATAACCTAGTTCTATTCTATCTAGGGGCGCTCTAAGAGGATATTTAGGTCTAAGCTATTAACTATATATATAAAGATATACTAAGTATAACTACTCGTTTCTAAGTTAAATATTACTATACCTCGAGTATTACTTAGTAATAGCTTACTAAGAATATACCGCTTTATAAGTTAATATCTTTTCTTAATATATAAAAAGTAAGTATTAGGCTAGGGAAAGATTAATTATTATACAAATATAACTCTTAATATCTACTAAGGTATAAGCTAAATATCCTCTATTAACTCTAACTTAAATAATAATAAGCTTATTATTAGCTAGTTACTTCTATTTATATTCCTCCTAACTTAATATCTCCTTCTTAATAAGCTCTAGGGCTTAACTTTGCCCTAGATCTAGTCTTTTCCTAAGTTTTTATTTTCTTTTAAAAAGTTAGTTACTATTAGTAGTTATTTATAACTTTATATTATATAAGTTCTTTCTTTGAAATCCTTACCTTTATAACCCTAAGTAGTTAGTCCTCTTTATTAGAGTACTATTAAGTAGTATACCCTCTAGTTCTATAAGTCTAGTAAGTATAGGAATCCCTTATACCTTTTTATAGCTATTTATATTATATTAAGGAGATACCTATAGAGAACCTAGAGGTTTAATAATTATCATATCTTATCTCCTTAACTTAAGAGATATATATAGCCTTAGCTCTATAAATATCCCCCTTAGGGTTCTTAGTAATAGGTCTCTAGTAAGTTATTAGGTAGTTATTAGGGGCTTTCTAGCGCTCTATCTTTTATATAATATTCTAAACCTCTAAGAGCTAGCTATTATAATTAGCTAATAAGTTAATAGTAATTAACTAATCCCTTAGCCTAAGGGTAAGGGAGGCCTCTAGAACTAAGATCTAGACCTAACATAGCTAGTTTATAGTATTTATATTAGCTAGTATTTACTTAAATATTAAGAAGAAGGTTACTAGGGATTTATTCCCTTTCTACTAGAGGGTTTATAATAAGGCTATAGCTTATAATTAAATATTAAGGTTCTTATAAGTCTCGTTAAGGTAGGTTATAAAGTTCTCTAGATTATATTATTTATTATTACCTCTAGCTCTATGGAAAGTAGAGATTACGTATTAAGAAGTAATATCTAAGTAGGAATTAATAAGGTATTAAACCTCCATATTTATACCGTAGAACGCCTTATTAATAGTAATCTTATATCTTACTTACTATACTTAGGAGGTATATTCCTTCTAGTTACTTTAAAACGTTAGGAGGAGGGATAATAGCTTCTAATATATAATATTAAGTATTACTAATACTTTCTTAGTAATACCTATATTGTTCTATATAGCTATATATTAGGTATTCCCCTACTTAATCTCTTATACCTATTACTAGAGGGACTCTTGTATTATTATTAAATTAGGTTATAATGGCATATCTTAAGTCCTAGCTATATTATTATTAACTATATTACTAATTAATAAGGAGTAGCGCTTAACCTATTATTATTGTTATAATAATAAGCTTAAATATATAAGGGATTAGACCTAAGTTTATTTAATAAGAGGTTATTATAATACTAATTATTTAAGCTAAAGAGGAAAAGGGGAAGTTTTCCTCTCTAGTAGAGATTTCACTAGGCTATAAGGAATTACTAAGTAGGCCCTAGGTAGGGCCTAGGTAGCCCCCTTAGGGTAATGAACCTAGGTAGAAGCCTAGGTAGGCTTAAGCTAGGCATAGGTATAATAATTATATATGTATAGGTAGCGCTTAGCTAGTAGTTACTAAGCGCTTATGAGGAACGTAGCGCTTACCTCGCCCCTTTTACTATATAGTAGGGGACCCCCTAAGGTCTCCTTATATTAAAGGGCCTACTAGTAATACTACTCCTCGAATATATAGAGGTATATATAATCTGACCTTGAGGAGTTATCTCGTATAGTGGCTTTTATAGCACCTTGCTAGAAGGTTTAGCGAGGGCGTTACTACGAGAGCCTTAGTAGCCTATATAGCTCTAATATAATTAGCCCTAGTAAAGCGCGCGTCTAACTTTATAATATTTCAAGGGTTTTCTTGCGAGTAGTAGGAATATATAGGGTTCTTCTATTATTTTCCTTAACTAGTAGAGGGTATAAGTTTAAATACCTATATAGTATTTCCTTACTTATGCTTGCAAACTAGGTGAATTTATTATAGTCTTTTTATAAAGGGGCTGCGGCGTAATTCCGAACTTAATATAATCTAACCTTTATAGATAGTTATATTATAACCTTATATCCTACTAGGGATTATATTAGTATAGCTTCCTAAGCGAGATAAGATTACTTAGAAACCCGTAGTATAGCGCTATCACATAATTAAAAGCGTGTTATATTTCTACTACGCCTTACTATCTTAATATTAACTATATTATAACTCTTACTAAGGACCTAGTACGCTCCTACCTAAAGGAAGTCGCTATAAGCTACTCCTATAAGTATAGTAAATTATATTCTATTATTAAATATATATATTATTACTCTAGAGTCTAGGATTACTAAGTCGCGAAGTTAGTAGTTATTTAGTTATATGTAATATATAGACTTTAGGGTCCCTTTATAATAGCTACATAGTTTTTTATTATCTATATATACTCCGCTACTTAGTTTAAGCTTATAGATTTACTTTATAATGTCCTTATTACTATCAATACGCTCCTCTACTAGGTAGTAGAGCGATTCGCTTCTCTAAAGGCGCTATAAGTATAACTCTTTAAACATAATCTAGTACTTAGCTAATAAATAGTAGCTATAATAAGCTAGGTAGAGCCCCTTTTTATTTATTATTTATATAGTTCTAAACGCCCTTTTATAGCCTTTATATATAAGTATTATACCTCGCTCTTCTCTTTATAACTAATATATAGTAAGCTTATACTTCTTCAGCGCTTTTATATTATCTTTTAAGGTAATATTCTTATTATCTCCTAGTATAATAGGGCTAAATACTCCTTAGCCTATCTTAGTATATAGGTTAGCTATTTTAAATATATTAAGAGTATCTTAGGTATCCTTTAGTATATTTCCTATTGCTAGGGAGGTGGTATTTATAGGAAATAGAATTGGACTTTATCTTTAAAGCCCTATATCTCTATAGGTTTGAGTTATATAAGAAAATGAAGGACACATTTAGATTCCTTATTTCATTTCATATCGAACGGTATATAGTTAGATCTTATATTACTAGGGCTTATATTTCTATCTAGGATAACAAGATAAAACTAGAACTTAAGGTATAATTAAGTCTATTAAGATTTAGCTAAGAAGGCTTTTATATATTAATATGATATATAGGGTTTAGACTAGCTAGATTTAGCTATATTAGGTTCATACCACCAATATTATACTTTATTAGTACGTCTAAGCCTTCTGAAGGATCAGGAGGCGATTAATTATAAATACCTACCTTTTCCCTAGCTCTTTAGACCTAGTTGTTAATATATTATAGGATGAAATATAGTATTATTCGTAACTACATATCTCTCTCTACCTGAATATGCATCAAACCAGAAAGACCACTCTATTATATCATTCTCTACCGGATATATATCTATATTATCACGGGGACCTTTCTACCTTTCTTTCTACCCACATAGCCGTGCTAACAGTATTTAAGTTATAGATTGCGTATAGAGTAATTTAGTATTGTTATTATACCTCTTATTTAATGGGGCTTTATTACCCTGATTTAAGGGTACTATATAACCCTGATTCAGGGGTACTTTAAAGGGATAGAGGTTATTGAGCTTATAGCCCGTAGCTATAATACGGTCCTTGTATATATTATATAATAAAGGTTTTTGCTATATAATAAGGGCTATAGATATACTATTAAGACGACTTTGACTAAGTAAATTAATACCTAGTTTAGGTTTATAATAGACGTCTTTTAATATTATTTTATTATTATTAGGATAAATATCTAAATCTCCTTTTATAGAAGAAGTGAGGTGATTCGCTTTGCCCTACTTTATAGAGGTATATACATGTTTTTTATTATATAGAAGAGTTGATTTTTGACTATATGGATAGTAGTAGCAGTATTGATATAACATATAGTATTAATTTAGTTATTATAACGCTTTGATCCCAAATCCCTTTCCTTAGTTAAAATACTCTAATTAATTAAAGTACCTAAGGTTATATTATGAGTTATATTATTATTACAAGGGTTATTATGGGATATACGTATGTTTTTGAATTCCTGATTCTTAATAGAGTCGTGAAGGTCCATAACATCCTCGTTTTGATCAATAGGTTAATCTATTAATATATAGGGGGTTATTAAAGAATCATTTTGATCTTCTATTTCTTCTATAACCCTTGAGGCAGTTATATTAACTTCCTGGATAGTAGCAGTAGACGTTGTATTATTTTGATTATTTTTGCTTTTATTATTGGATTTATTCCACTATGCTAGGGCCTTTTAAGGGTATAGAAAGGCATAGTTATCCTCAGTATACCTAGTCTTCTTGCAACTTTTGCAATATAGACCCTTTTGTTCTTCCCAAGGTTTTTTAGTAACCTTGTTTTTATTATTATTCTTATATTTATCTTATTATTATCCTTATTAGTAGGAAAATCTACTACCTTTCCCTTACGTCTTGATAGATTAGAAAATAGACTATTAAGCGTATAGGTATCTTATTAGCCCTAAGACCTTGAGTAATAGTAGTTATAAAACCATTATACTCTTCGTCTAGGCTATTTAACATATATGCTATAACTATCTAATTAGGTAATTGCGTATTATATGCTAGGTTATCCGTAAGTTCCTGTATTTTATTTATATAGTCTTCTATACAGTTAAAATTACTTAAAGTAGTATTAAATAACTCTTTATAAGTTAGGAACTCGTTAGTAAACCCTATAGGCTTATATAGGTCTTTAAGATGTTTCTAAGCTTTATAAGCTATTATATTATCTTTTATAATCCTTTAGGGCCTATTATTATAGAATAGCTATATATAGCTAAGAGCCTTATTATTGAGATCTATATTATTATTATTTATAGGCTTACATAAGTCTATAGTTATCTTTAGTAATAGGTAGGGTTTAGGTATATATAGACTAGACTTTATAGTTATTAGATCTAGATAGCTGAGGAAGCTATACTTTCAAATCAGACATTATGATTAGGAGTATAATATATAGGCTCTGATATAGTATAGAGATCATAATAATAAGATAATAGAGTTATAGGTTATATGGCTTAGTAGTATGAACTATAGCTTTGTTATATATTATAGGTTATTATAGTTAAACCTAGAGGTTATAGGTTTAACTCGTGATATTTCCTCCTCTTTTATTCCTCTTTTAAAGGGTCTTTAGAAGACTCTTCTATAGAAGACTGCTTAGTAGGTAGACCTTCTATGGTTAGGATAATAGCTAGTATATACCCTATATTAGGCCTCGTTTAAATAGCGGTATAGGGCCTCTGGCCACTGCATAGTGATTTTACCTGCTCAAGTGCAACAGACCTTCTAACTCCGCGCCTCCTGACAATACACGGTGCGGCGCGCGTCCGACTTTGTGATATTCAGAGGGTTTGCTTGCGAGTAGTAGGAACGTATAGGGTTCCTATATTATTTTCCTTAACTAGTAGAGGGTATAGGTCAAAATACCTATATAGTATTTCCCGAATTATGCCTACGAACTAGGTGAATTTGTTGTAGTCTTTTTGCGAAGGGGCTGCGGCGTAATTCCGAGCTCAAATAGCGGTATAGATATAAGTAAACTAAGACCTCTAGAGGCTTAGGGATAAATTATATATATAGTCGACTGAAGTAAGGTCGAATAGCTCTACGATAATATCGTCTCGCTTCGAAGTAGGATTAATAGTATTATAATCGAAAGGTTCGGGGTTCTAAATAGCTTCTTATAGGAGGTATTAGTGATTAAACTAGTAAACTAAATTAGCCAGTATTTACAGTTTAGCGTAAGGTATATAAAACCTATATCTTTTAAAAGAATAGCTTAAATAGGTAACTCTAAGGTAGAGGATAGGTTTGAGGTTCTTATTATGGTATTAAGGACCTTCAATAGGGGCGAGGTTATTAAAAAGGTTAGAGCTAGGCTTATAACCTATAAGAATAGGTACATAGGTAGTAAAAGGGATAGTAAAATAGCCTGAATAATAGATATTTACAAGCTAAGTAATATAGTGATAAAAGCTAATAAATTTAAGCATGAGGAGATTATTTTCCTAGAATAAATTAATAGAGAAATCTTTAAATATTGATAATATTATTTCTAAGTTATAAATCCTACCCTCACGAAGTAAGGGGAAAGATATTCTAAAACGTAGCTATCAAGCGGCTAATTATTAGGCTTATTAAGCAGAATCGTGCTTAGATTACTATATAGCCCGTGCACGATTTTTATATATTTAGAGCTATAAGGCTAAGGAGTATGAATATATATATATATATATACAAGGTTGTAAATATTATTATAATTAATATGGAATTTTAAAGTATTTATTCCTTAAGGGAAATACTTTTATAGTTATTGAAGTATTATTAAAGAGATATTATATAAATATATAAGTATATATACTATAGTTACTTCTTAAGGCCTCTAGCCACTATATAGTGATTTTCCCTGCTTAAGTGCAACAGACCTTCCAACTCTGCGCCTCCTAACAATACATAGCCTTTAGTCACGTGATCTTGCCAACCACCTTTCCCAACTATAGCCGCGCTTATATATGCCCTACTAGATAGCCTCACGATCTTTAACTTCACATCGATAATAACGTGGTTTTTAAGTATTTAAGTATAGATATACTACGAAACTATCGACTTATCCTCTCGCGCACCACCCGCGCTGCCGTTAAATACCGCCTCTATCACCGCTTCATCCGCTAGAACAGCTATGCCGTCGTTAGTAACGCTCTCTCTATTAGTTAGCGCAAGCCGTACTTACCGACGTTCAAGGCCTAATAGGCCTAGGCGACCTAGGCTACCTCTACCTTAGTAATATAGAGGACCTGCTTAAAGAACGGCTACTCTATAGGGTATATAATAACCTACTAAACTTCTACTACTAAGTTTACTTACTTAGCTCTAATATTAATACGCCTTATAAAGTCCCTAATAGGGGTATTAAAGTAAGCTCTCTTAAGGGCTATATTAATAATACGCTCTCTATATATAGTAAAGTAGTTAATAAAGGAGCGGGCTTTATTAATTATATTAAGGCTAAACTCTCTACTAACCCCCTCTATATTATTTATACTAAAGGGCGTGCCTAGCTTAGGCTTAGTATATTTATATATAGGGTCTAGTGCTAATATAGTTAAGGGATAAGGAAGAGGGAGAGGTATAAGGCTATGCTTATAGAGCTTCTTATACTTCTAGCTATAAGAACCTCTTAGGAAAGACCTCCTTAGTTAAAGAGTTACCTCTTATATAGTAGTATTTATAGTACCTTTAAGCACCTTATTAGAAGGTTAACCTTTTAGGTCACGGAGTTATTTTATATAGCAGCTTTTATAGCACTCTTAATACCTTACTAGAAGGTTAACCTTTTAGGTTAAGGAGTTATCTTATATAGTAGCTTTTATAGCACCTTACTAGAAGGTTTAGCAAGGGTATTACTACGAGAGCCTTAGTAGCCCGTTTAGCTCTAATATAATTAGCCCTAGTATAGCGCGCGTCCGACTTTATAATATTTAAAGGGTTTGCTTATAAGTAGTAGGAATATATAGGGTTCTTATATTATTTTCCTTAACTAGTAGAAGGTATAAGTTAAAATACCTATATAGTATTTCCTAAATTATACTTATAAACTAGGTGAATTTATTATAGTCTTTTTGCAAAGGGGCTGCGGCGTAATTACGAACTCAATAGTTACTTATTAAGGTTTATTTAACCTTTATAAGATTATAATAGAAATTATCAAGATATACCTTTGGTATTCTTATTGTTCCTAATACCCTTTAGGAGCTTAAATAAATTTATAAAGTTAATTTCTACTAAATATCTTTTTCATAACCTTATTACTTACCAAAGTTATTAATTAATATAACGGGGTAGTTAGAGCTCATAGTAAGATATAAAAGGGGCGTTGTTATTAGTAGTTAAGCTTTCTAATAGATAATTTATTAATAGATCCCTTAATAATAAATACAAAAATTAAATTACTTACCTCTAGCCTCTCCTTCCTTATAATCCTCTAATATTAATTATTATAATACTCCGTAGTTTTCTTCTATTAATTATTAATTATTGTCTTAGCTTTTTTCCTATCCTTATCAAGTTATAGGAAGGCTTATAGATACATTTAAAGCTACTCCTCTTTTATTATTATTAGATCCTAATTAAGAACTCTCTAGGTTAATATTAGGGTTTTAATAAGAGTGATGAGCTTAAACCTATATAAAAGATAAAAAGGGCTAAAGCTAGTTAAAAAAGAAATACTTAATTAATTTATAAATAGGGTAGTAAGAAGGTATAGTTAAGAGTTAATATCTCTCTCTCCTCTAGTTTATATTAATATTATATAAGTAATTACCTAATAACTAGCCTCTATTACTCTATTAGCCCGTAGCCTATATATACATATTACCTTCCTCCTTATATTATACTTTTTATTAAACTTAATAATAGTATCCTTATTCTCTAGGCCTCTATTAATAATAAGTTTATTATATAGTTTATAATCATAAATAATCTCTTCTTGGATAAACTTTATAATATTAGTTAAAATTACTCTCTTAAGCTAGTAGGCTTTAGGCTATCCTATAAGTAGATCCCTTACTTTAATAAGGTATTACCTACCTACTCTCTATATATCTAATAAGATCTTTATAAAGGGTAATTCCTTTAGGGAGCTATAGGTCCTTATATTATCTATATATTAAGCTCTTCTCTTTTGGTAGTTAGGGTAACTTCTTGGGGATTTTATTAGTTTCATAAATACTAGTATGAGAAGAGAACGAGGGTAGGCGTAGTATAAAGTCTTAAATAGTTAATAATATTAAGTTAGGTTAGAAGGTAGCTAATAAGGTAGGAATAATATAGGAAGACTAGTGAGGTGGGTAATATAATAGGTTATATAACTACTCGCTAGGTCCTAGTTATTCTAACCCGTGCTATAGATCTAAAGCTAGATCTAGCCTACTAGGCGAGTAGGAGTCTCCTATCTACTTTGTCGGTAGGCGAATATTCCTATACTAGTAGTTTTTATTTTATACTAGCAATCGCCTAATAAGCCTATCTAATTGGATAAATTAAATAATAAGTTAGAAGCTATTTTTAGCTTCTAAACGAAACGAAAAGTAGCTAGTTTTAGCTATAATCCTATTCTTTTATAAATACCTATTATTACGCCCTTATTATACTAATCCTTCTATTATTCGCATTACCTATCCTTCTATATAAATTATTAATTTTTCTTATTAATAAGGCGGCGTAACGCCCCGTTAGGCGTTGCCTTTATAGGTGTATTAGCGGGGTTATGTTTACTATTGACCTATTGGATCTTAGATAGCATATAGCGCTTATATAACTAATAGACGGCTATAATATTAATTATAAGCCTCTTTTCCTTTATAATGCTAAGTTTAACTAAGTACTTATATAGTAAGTATAAGTTAGTATATCTTACTATAGGGATAGAGTTAGTAATACCTAGCTTAGTAGTAACTTATTAAGGGGTTAAGGCGATAGTAAAGGCGAGGTCCGCGCTAGCGACTATAGCATAGATCTCTAAGGCTAATATGCTATAGGTAACTCGTTTATACTTAGTAGAGCTATGATAGATAATATGACTATTAATTATAAAGGTTATATTATTCGTTATTTTATTAGCGAGTATCACGATATAACCTAACTAAAATATAAGGTTTTAATGATGGTATCACGATATAACCTAA
Source organism: Colletotrichum ledebouriae (assembly GCA_036785755.1). Taxonomy (NCBI): domain Eukaryota; kingdom Fungi; phylum Ascomycota; class Sordariomycetes; order Glomerellales; family Glomerellaceae; genus Colletotrichum; species Colletotrichum ledebouriae. The sequence goes on from JAVHLU010001599.1 coordinate 13,565, forward strand.
CTAAAATATAAGGTTTTAATGATGAATAAATAGTCTACTTATAAATATAAATAGTTGAGTAATAGGTAGTAATAATATAATAAATATAAGGCCTTGGTTAAGGTTATCCTTTAGCTAATATAAGCGCTGATTAAGGGTAGTAATATCTTTATTAGTTAGACCCTAGCGTTAGGTAGTAGTTAATAGGTCAAAGTAGGCTTTTAGTTAGTAGATTAAGGCTATATAAGGCCCTCTAGCCTACTATTTAATATACTATTCTTTTACTAGTATTTTATTAGCAGTCTTACTTATAGGTTTAATCCTAGCGCCTTAGCCCTTCTAGCGTCGTATAATAGCGCTAATACTAGTAATAGAGATCGTTCTACTATTAAAGGTAATAGGGGTCTAGGGCGTAAGTTCCTCTTTAGGTTTAGCTATAAATTTAGCCTTCTAGAGCTCTTTTTCTTTAATAATAGAAAGAGTATTATTAAAGAGAATAATTATATTATCTATCTACATATTAATAATAGCAAAGTAACGGCTTAAGTTATTAGTAATATGTAGATAGGGGTTAAAAGCGGAGCTAGTTATATATAACTTAATATAGTAATAAGCGATATACGTAGCCTACTAATAGGTCCTAGCTTTAGCGATATTATAGAGGGGTTTAATAACTTTTATAATAGTCCTAGGGGGGTAGAGATCATTAATCTAGTCGGGTAGTTAGGTTAAATATCGCGCGCTAGCGTTATCTAGGATTATATATAAGCTTAGGTAATATCCCTAATCTAAATGTTATAATTAGAGCTAAGTAATAGGGTAATTACTAGGAGGAGGTAAACGCTATAGCGCTAGATCGTGGGTAATTAGGTTAAAATACCCTATTTATTAGTATTATTAACGCTATATATAACTAAGCGGGACTTCTTAATAGGGGTAGTAGTCTTATCTTTAATCTTATTAACTATATAGAATTAAAAAAGGTAGTTATATTACTTAGTTAGGTTGTAGACCTTAAATTTAAATACTTTATAATTAAGGAGGGTATTAATGTCTTTCTCACGGGACTTCTAAAAGGGGGGACTATTAGTAATAAGCTTATTAGACTTATATAGAGCTAGGGAAAGTTCCTAATTAGCCTTCTCCTTTATTAAGATAAATATTATTAGGTAGTTAACTTCTAGTTTAAATATATTAGATAGGTTAGTAATAGGGTTCTTCTAGGGTTATCCTCTATAATAGGGTAGAGAGGGGGTTAGGGTCAGCTTAGTAGCCTCGGGGGCTTATAGGTTATTATTATTAGGGCCTCTAGGGGCCTTAGGATCGCTATAGAAAGGTCTTATAGTAATAGAGGGAAAACCTTAGGGGCTATAGGGTAGTTAAATAGTACGTATTTCGCTTAAAATAGCGATTAGATAGTAAGGACCCCATTATCTATCTTTTTCTTAATATACCCTAACTTATAATTATAATAGGAGGTAGATAATATCGTTAGTACTAGGGCTATTATAAGTAGCAAGGGTATCTGTAACTTTATATTTATAGTATTCTTTTTATAAGTCCTCTCTTATAGTATTATTTACCTTAGCCCTAGTAGTAATATTAGGAGAGCGGTAGGGTTATTACTAACCTATAGGTATATACTAAAAACGAGTAGGGTAGGTATAAGGCTATTAGGGCTAGTGGTATTATTAATAGACTTAATTACTATTTAGAGGGTAAGAGGGCGCTTAATATAGGGGACTTCTTACTAAATAATAGTATAGGCGTAGCGTAGGGTACGAGGGGTTAGACCTAAGTTTATTCAATAGGAGGTTACTATAATACTATTTATCTAAGCTAAAGAGGAAAAGGGGAAGTTTTCCTTTCTAGTAGAGATTTCGCTAGTCTATAGGGAATAACTAGGTAAGCCCTAGGTAGGCCCTAGGGAGCTCCTTAAGGCGGTAAACCTAGGTAAAGGCCTAGGTAGGCTTAACCCGGGCGTAGCCTGGAATATAGGGGTTTATAATACCTCTCTATTCTACTAATTTAATAGTAGGGTTTATTAGGGACGACTTTAATTATAACTCCTATTAATTTAGTATTATTTCTAAAAGCTTCTACTATAAAGTTTAATCTAGTATCTATAATAATATAATTAGGTAATCCCTAATAGATATAAATCTAGTAGAGGCAGAGGGTTTCCTAGGTAGTCTTTATAGAGAGATTAGGGAGAAAGTAAGTAGTATTAAAGCTAGTAGCTATATTAATGATATATAGGGTTGCTTTGCTTTTAAGGTAGATAACGTTATAAATAATCTTATAGTTAAATAAATAATTATCCTAGAGGGAGAATTTCAACCTCTAAGGGGCTCCTATATTTAATTAGTAATATTAGTAGACCTTAGTTAGCTATTTAATTACTAGTATTTAAATAGGGTAATTAGCGCGCGAGAGAAGGGTAGCTAGTTTAGTAATAGAGGGGTAACTAAAATATTAATAGAGGTATTGTAGTTTAGTATCTATTAAATAGTTAATTTAAGTAAAAGTCTCCTCTTTCTTAAGAAGAAGCTAGGCATAGCCCTATTAATATATACCTAGGGCTATAATATTACCCTAAAGTAAGTAATTACCTATCTATTCTACATTACTTAAGCAGAGGAGAAAAGGGGTATTAGAAAGTACTATATAGAATGTTATACTACTAAATACTATTTTATCTATAGTAGTACTAAATAAATCGTTATAGGGGCTATATCTAAAGCATACTCTTACTTAGCTAGCGTTTACCCTATTAATTACTATTAATAAGCGAATCTATTATAGGGTAATAACTTACTATTAGCTAGTAGTAGAGACTCTAGCAGTACCTAAATCTAGTATAATACCCTTTAAGACTTCCTTAGAGTATTTACTATTAAGTATCAATAATTAGGTTAGAGTAAAGGCTCTAGGTAGGATTGAGTTCGGAATTACGCCGGAGCCCCTTTGCAAAAAGACTATAACAAATTCATCTAGTTTATAAGTATAATTTAGGAAATACTATATAGGTATTTTGACTCATACCCTCTACTAGTTAAAGAAAATAATATAGGAACCCTATATATTCCTATTACTTATAAGTAAACCCTCTAAATATTATAAAGTCCGATATAGGCTATACTAGGGCTAATTATATCGGAGCTAAATAGGCTGCTAAGGCTCTCGTAGCCTAGAAATAACCTCGCTAAACCTTCTAGCAAGGTGCTATAAAAGCTACTATATAAGATAACTCCTTAACTTAGAAAGTTAACGTTTTAGTAAAGTAAATATTACTATATAAGAGGTACTCCTTAACTAAAGAGGTCTTTCCTAAAAGGCTCCTATAGCTAGAAGTATAAGAAGCTCTATTACTACGAGCAGGGCCTTATACCTCTCCCTCTTCCTTACCCTTATCCCTATAATCTATACTAAATCCTTAACTATATTAGCACTAGACCTTATATATAAATACGCTAAGCCTGAGCGAGGTATACCTTTTAATATAAATAATATAGAGGGGATCGCTAGAGAGTTTAGCCTTAATATAGTTAATAAAACCCGCTCCTTTATTAACTACTCCGCTATATATAAAGAGTATATTATTAATAAAGCCCTTACGAGGGCTTACCTTAATACCCCTATAGGGGACTCTATAAGGCGTAATAGTATTAGAGCTAAGTAAATAAACTTAGTAATAGAAGTTTAGCGGGTTATTATATACCCTATAGAGTAGCCCTTCTTTACGTAGGTCCTCTATATTACTAAGGTAGAGGTAGCCCAGGCGGCCTAGGCCTATTAGGGCTTAAACGTCGGTAAGTATAGCTTATGCCGAATAGAGAGAGCGTTGCTAATAATAGCATAGTTCTAGCGGACGAAGCGGTAATAGAGGCGGTATTAGCAGCGCGGGTAGTATATGAGAGGAAAAGTCAATAGTTTCGTAGTCTATTAAATAATTAAAAACCACGTTATTATTAATATAAAGTTAAAGATCGTGAGGCTATTTAGTAGGGTATATATAAGTATAGCTATAGTTAGGAGAGGATTATATGAGTAAAGGCTATATATTATTAGGAGGCGCGGAGTTAGAAGGTCTATTGCACTTAAGCAGGTAAAATCACTATGCAGTGGCTACAGGCCGCTCTAGGTAGGATAGGCTAGGTAAGAGGTAGAGTAGGCTTAGGGTTAGTAGCTAGGTTAATACCTATAAGTATATAGAAAGTAGCCTAATTTAGTAGCGAATTAACTAATCTATTACTATCAATTAAAAGTATAGTATTAGTAATAAGTATAGTAAACTTATAAGGGGAGGAGAGCTAAGATTAATCCTACTAGTAATACTAAAGGTACTACTTAACCTTACTATTAGTATTAATATTATTCGCTAGGGCTTCCTGATCCTTATTATTACTTTTAAATTTAATAAAGAAGGTATTAAACTTATCTTTAGTAATATTTTAAGAGTATTTAGACTTAAACTTATTAAACTCTTAGGTATATTTATTATTACTATACTTCGAGGATTAGCACTCGGGGTTATAGTAAATCTAATATCTTCTTAGGTTATAGCGACTAGTATATAATTAACAATATAGAGGGGGTCCTTATTAATATAACTAGCTTTACTAAAATCAACTATTACTATTACTATTATAATTTTAGTAGAAGTTATAGTAGGTATTACCTTAGAATTATTAGTTAGTATATATTATATTCTACTCCTCTAAGTCCTCTAAAGCTATAAATTATATATTAAGGCTTTAATTTATTTAAGAAGTAGTACTAATTACAGAATGAAGGGAATTATAGAGGTCCTATAAGTTAGTAGGATACTTATAGAGGGTAAGTTTATACTCTTAAAATCCTTAGTAAAAGCGTTAAATCTTATAATAAAGGGGGCTTTTACTAGTATTAAATTCCTTACGAACAGTAGATCTAATAATAAAGAGGGTTTCAAACAAGTTCTCGAGGTATTTAGTAACAGATTTGTTAGGGTCTTTATATATAAGGTTAGGTAATATAGTATTATCTTATAATCCCTTATTAGTAATATAGAGCTCCTCGGTTTTAAAGTGTTCCTTTATCTATATAACTACCTTAGTATATGCTAATAAGGGGTATTTAATAAGAATATACTAGAAATAGTACTCTTAGGCGTCTCCTTTTAATATAAGAGAAAACGCTTTAGGATATCGCTATAGGAATATACTAGCTTTAGTATAATAATCCTTAAGAATAAAGAGTTTTAAATCTAATATATCTATTTTATTACTACTATACTTAAGGTTATTATTACTATAAACCTTAGTAAGACTCTCAAGTTAATATAATAAAGGGATCTTATTTAATAGGAATTAGGCTTACTAGTTCTAACCTATAGGCCTCATAAAGTTAAAACCTTAGGTATTATTCCTAGTATTTTAGAATAAAAAGGGTTAATTAGTCTCTACTAGAGGGGGATAAGGGGGTTAATATATAGGGGATATAGGTATAATAGAGGGCTTTTAGCGTTATTATAAAGGAGTAGTAATAATATGAAAAAGAGGGGTCTTAACTTCCTATATAACCTCTATATAAAACGCAGGGGCTTTACGATACCTTCTAATAATTATAAAATATTACGATTTAACTAAATTAAAGTTATTATTGGTCTATAGGTAGAAGTTAGATTATTAAGTAATATTAGTAATACTTTCCTTAATTTAATTACTATTAAAATAATCAATATACTATTATTAATAAGGACTTTGTAAAAGGCTTTAACAGTGTAGTTATCTCTATAATTTAAGATCTTAATAATATCCTCGAATCCTTCCTTAAAGTTAGCTTATAGTTAGTAACCTTAGATATAGTTCTTAAAGTACTTACTGATATAATAAAGAGTATAGCTAGTAACTTTAGCTTAGTTAGTCCCTTTAGCGTCAAAGGATTTAAATTAATTATATATCTTATAATTAATAATAGCTTTAAAGTTATTAGGGATTAGGATTACTAATCAATATTAAGCTAAGGAGGAAGGAGAGGGGGTAAGGGAGGTATTAGTATTATTAGCTATTAGGAAGGAGTAATAGATATATTTAGAAGTTATATAAGATAATTAGACTTATCTTTATACCTTAATTCGGGGTACTATCCCTAAGCTATAGCTTTAGGTAGTTAGTCCTTATATTAAGTAACCTATAGTTACTATTACTCGATCTTCTTCCTATTAATAACCTAATTCCTTCCCTTATATAGTTATTAAATACTTACTTATTTCCCTAAGAAGGGGACCTTTTAAAAGGAATTACTTACTTCCCTAAAGATAGGACTTAAGGAGGGATTACTTAGCTTATTTCCCTAATAAGGGGACCTTCTTAGTAGAGACTTACTTAGAGGGAAGGGTTAAAAAGAGGAAAAGTTGAAAAAGAGAGGAAAGTTTAGAAGATTATTTAATAGACTTCCTTAAACAGGGGACCTTCTTAATAAAGGGATTACTTAGAGGAAAGAGGGTTTAAAATTAGAAGAAGGGTTTAAAATACTTATTTAAGAATAGATTTAAATACTTACTTAATTACTAGATCTTATTAACCTTAAAAGGGGGATACCCTAAAGAGGCGATTCTAAATTATTTATTAGCTAGGATAGATCTTCCTAAGTAAACCTAAAGTAATAGAGATAATGAATTTAGAAGCAGATGAGAAGGGGAAACTTAAAGAAGAACCGAGGTTTTAACAATAAGGTTTTAATAATATAATTACTAATTATAATTAACTAATCTAGGTAGTCTTTAGTAAAGACTTAGTATATATCTTTTTACGCTAGAAAGGTAAGCGCTACTAGTATAAGCTAATTAAAATAGATCTACTAGACTTTTACTATAAATAGAGTAGCTATTACTAAAGGCTTTTTAATACTTATTATAACTTAGATATAATAAATATAATATAGGTAAGATAAAGTTAAGAAGTTAAGGTTATAAAGTTATAATATTATAAGTAGTAAAGTTATAAAAGGTAGAAGGGTAGGAGAGGGGTTATTTAGATAGAGGAGGGGGTAAGAGGGGGAGGGGGGAGGTAGTGGCTTAAAGGTTAGAAGGTTAACTTTTAGTAACTATAAATAAACCTAATTTAGTAGTTATTATAAAGGCTAGAGCTATAATCCTTTTAACACTATCTTATGCAAGTAGTAAGGGCTTACTATATTTAGAAGTTATAAAGTTTAAAGCTATAGATAACCTCGTCATAACGCAGATACTAGGTTATTATAGTAGTTAATGCGGGTGGTTAAGATTAAGGTGATTTACTTTAGAGGTAATAGGGGCTTATTACTATACTTCTCTTACAATAAATAGTTAGGGCTTATTACTATTATCTTAGGTTATTACTATTTAGTAATATAAATAGAGGGTTAAAAGTAGTAGATTTAAGCGTTAAGGAGGGACTTAAAAGAGGGATAAGTAGCGAGGTTAGCGTTAATATTAGAAGGTATTAAATAACGCTAAATATATTAAATTTATTAAAAGGACTTTATGGCAGTTAAAATTAGTAAAATAGGTAGTTAATATAGGTAGAAGGAGGGGAAGTTAGTAGAGGGCTCTCAATAATTATAATATTAATAGAAGGTAGCGTAGTTAGTAGGTATAGGATATAGCGTTTGTAGTAACTATAAGGGTAGTAAAAGGTACTAAAAGAGGGTAAAGATAAGGGGAATGTAATAACCTTACTAGCGTAATAGAAGATTATAAACTATTGATTATTAGTATTAAGGTTATAATAGGATAGACCGCGGTTACTATTATTAATAGAGGATCTAAAACTTCGTCTATAATATTAGTAATAACTCTAGAGATAGAAGGTTAGAAGCAGAGGCTAAACTATTAGTAACTAAAGCCTAAAATCTTTATTAGTATAATAATTATATATAAGAGGAGGCTTAGGATCGTTAAGTAATAAACATTATCTCTTTAGTATATTAATCCTTACTAATCTATAGTTATAGTATAATAGTGAAGTTAACTACTAATTAGTAATAGCTTTATAAATACTAATACAAGAAGAGAACGAGGGTAGGCGTAGTATAACGTCTTAAATAGTTAATAATATTAAGTTAGGTTAGAAGGTAGCTAATAAGGTAGGAATGATATAGGAAGGCTAACGAGGTAGGTTAGGTAATAGGTTACGTGACTACTCGCTAGGTCCTAGTTATTCTAAGCCAGGCTATAGATCCGAAGCTAGATATAGCTTACTAGGCGAGTAGGAGTCTCCTACTTACTACGTAGGTAGGCGAATATTCCCATAGATTTACCAACCTCTATATATATACTAGCCTATATATAGCAATCAAATAGTCTCCTAGCTATAGCTTATTTACTTTAATACCTAATCTTGTTATAAGCTCTTATAATTAGCTTCTTTTACTATTTAGGATTATTAATAACTCGTTATAGTACTAGCTTTGAATTTATTAGTTTAATAAAAAGTAAGTAGTTCTAAGTACAATAATCTAATACTTTAATTTTAAAATTATACCACCTTAGTAGTTAAATCCCTAGAGGGTATCTCTATATTATTAAATAATGAGTAATTTATTAAGAATATATAGAATAGGTTTAAAAATTATTAAGAAGTATATCTAGGATATTTATTATATTACTAATAACCTCTATATTCCTAATTAGAACCTCCTCTATATATTACTTATAACTATAGTATTAAGCTTAATTAAAAAGGAAAGTAGCTTCTATATCTATAAAGAAGATCTATAGCCTCTAGCCACGGCATAGTGATTTTACCTACTTAACTGCAATAGACCTTCTAACTCCGCGCCTCCTAATAATACATAGCCTTTAGTTATATAATCGTAATTACTAACCACCTTTCCTAACTATAGCTATACCTATATATACCCGTTATACTAGATAGCCTCACGATCTTTAACTTTATATTAATAATAACGTAAATTTTAATTATTTAATAGACTATGAAACTATCGACTTTTCCTCTCGCATACTACCCGCGCTGCTAATACCGCCTCTATTACTACTTCGTCCGCTAGAACTATGTCTACTAGCAGCTATGCTATCGTTAGCAACGCTCTCTCTATATTAAAGCAGTTAGCATAAGCTATACTTACTAACGTGGCCTCTAGCCACTGCATGGTGATTTTACCTGCTTAAGTACAACAGACCTTCTAACTCCGCGCCTCCTGATAATACATAGCCTTCGGTCACGTGATTATAACTCTCCTAACTATAGCCGCACTTATACGTGCCTGTTAATAGCCTTACGATCTTTAACTTCATATTGATAATAACGTGGTTTTTAATTATTTAATAGACTACGAAACTATTGACTTTTCCTCTTATATACTACCCGCGCTGCTGTTAAATACTACCTCTATTACCGCTTTATCCGCTAGAACTATGCTATTATTAGTAACGCTCTCTCTATATTAAAGTAGTTAGCATAAGCTATACTTACTAACGTTCGCCTAGGCTACCTAGGCTACCTCTACCTTAGTAATATAGAGGACCTGCTCGAAGAAGGGCTACTCTATAGGGTATATAACGACCTACTAAACTTCCGCTACTAAGTTTACTTACTTAGCTCTAATACTATTATACCTTATAGAGTCCCTTATAGGGGTATTAAGATAAGCCCTCTTAAGGGCTATACTAATAATATACTCTCTATATATAGCGGAGTAGTTAATAAAGGAGCGGGTTTTATTAATTATATTAAGGCTAAACTCTCTAGGAATCCCCTCTATATTATTTATACTAAAGGGCGTGCCTCGCTTAGGCTTAGTATATTTATATATAGGGTCTAGTGCTAATATAGTTAAGGATTTATCGTAGGTTATAGGTATACCTAGGACTTTATATATAAGGATAAGGAAGAGGGAGAGGTATAAGGCCCTGCTTATAGCAGAGCTTCTTATGCTTCTAGCTATGAGAACCTCTTAGGAAAGACCTCTTTAGTTAAGGAGTTACCTCTCGTATAGTAGTATTTACCTTACTAGAAGGTTAACCTTTTAAGTTAAGGAGTTATCTTATATAGTAGCTTTCGTAGCACCTTATTAGAAGGTTTAGCGAGGGCGTTACTACGAGAGCCTTAGTAGCCCGTTTAGCTCTAATATAATTAGCCCTAGTGCAGCGCGCGTTCGACTTTATATAAGGGTTTACTTATAAGTAGTAGGAACGTATAGGGTTCTTATATTATTTTCCTTAACTAGTAGAGGGTATAGGTTAAAATACTTATATAGTATTTCCTAAATTATGCCTGCGAACTAGGTGAATTTATTATAGTCTTTTTGCAAAGTGGCTGCGGCGTAATTCCGAGCTCAATACTTACTAACGTTCCCCTAAGGGGCCTAGGCTACCTCTACCTTAATAATATAAAGGACCTACTTAAAGAAGGGCTACTCTATAGGGTATATAATAACCTACCTAGCTTTAAGTATATTTATAAAGTTAAATGATTATATAGTATCTTCTAATAAATTTATAAAACTAATAGATAGCTTAGGGTATACCTTATTATAACTAATAACCTTTATAATATCCTCTAAGAGCTTTAGCTACTACTTCTCTACTAACTTACTTATAATATTTATATAATATATAAAGTATCCTTATTAATTAAAATATTTCTTAAAACTATCTAGCTAATAGTTATCTTATAGTTATAGCTTTTATTCATAATACCTATCTTAACCTTATTACTTATATCTAGGGTATTGATAAAGTAACAGGGAGATATAGAGTAATAGACCCCGTTCTAGCTAGCCTTAAGGCACTTAATATAGCTAATAATAATATAGTCTATAGTACTATAAAACTAGTAGATTCCTATAGCTTCGAAAGGTATATATTATAGGAGCCTATCTTATTAAAAGCCTCTATATCCTCCTCTCGCTCTATTTCTTCTAAATCCCTAGCATTACTAATATTCTCTTTAATAGTCTCTATATCTAGCTTATAAGTAAAAGTATTATTACTATTAGTATTAAATCTATAAATAGTCCTAAGATTGTTATTTATAAAGTTTAAAAGCTTTTATAATATTTAGATTAAAAATATTATCCCCTTAGCTAATAACTCTTTTAATAAGGGTTAAGATATATATCTTATGATTAGCCCTATTAATATTTAAGGTCCTAAGGTTCTCTATAAGAGAGTTAATAATTGAGCTAATAGTCTAGGCTATAGAGGGCTCCTTAGCCTTAGCCTTTTATTTTATTAGGATTATTTCTACTAGGACCTAAAGTATTCTTATCAGTTTAGGCTTAATAAGGCTAGATAACTACTAGAGTTCCTACTAAGGAGTAGACTATTTAATTAAATCGTCTTTTATTATAACTTACTACTTTCAAATAACCTTTATAGGCTAATAGCTAAGACTTCAAGCTATAGCTGTTATAGCTCTCTCTAAAAACTAGTTATAAGTAATTTTAATAAGCTTAGTATTAGTAGGTATAAGATCTCTATATTAGATAGCTCTCTATTAAAGCTATTAAATAGTAATAATTAATATTATAACCTAGGAAGGGTTATTATCCTTAATATAAGATCCTATAACTAGGTTCTAAAGATCCTTATTAAAGTCTTATTAAGACTTTAGATCTATAAATCTAAAGTGGTATAAAAGCTTCTCCTTAGCTTCCTTCTAGGTCTTAGCTTTATTAATATAAGATCTTATTATATCTTAGTAATAACTAGAACTATATATATAGATATTATTCTTTATATTATTATTAGTCTTATAGTAAAGCTTTAAAAGGCTCTTATAGTTAGTAATAAAGTTAAAGAAATTAGTACTAATAAACTTAGGCGCTCTAGTAGAGTAGGGGGTTATTATTATAATAATAGGGTATCTTATAAGAAGTTTAGCGAGGATTATAATATCCTAATAGGTATAGGTCCCTTTAGGAGTTTAGGAGAACGTAGAGTGCTCGAGGGCGTTACTCCTATTCCTAAGGTAAGATTTATAGACCTATTTATATTATTATTAGAAGCTAGCTATCTTATAATATTAGGTTATATCTTACTAACTAAAGCTCTTATAAATCTTTGTTTAAGCTACTTCCTTTTATTAGAAGAGGATCTGATATCTAAAGTAGCTAAGGAAGAAAAAGATATAATACTTATAAATCTATAAAGATTAAATTTAATATTATATAATTAAAGTAATAAAGTCTTTTAATTAATAAAAAAAGTTATTATTATAATATCTTCTATATAAAAGGATCAAGTAAGTAGTTATAACTCTTTTTAAAAAATAAAAAAAAAGTATAAACTAAATAATTAAATAAATAAAAGAAAGGTTTAATAAATTTAGTCCTATTACTCTAGGCTCTTATAGATCTACTTTAAGTCTTATTACTTAATATAGAAAGGTCTGCCTAATAATACTTTAATCTTAGAAGAATTTATAGCTTTATTATATTAATATCTCTTAAAAGTTAGTATATCGCTCTTAGTACTTAGGGCTATAATAATAAGGGGTTTATTAGTCTCTAGTTACTAATCTAATTAATCTCGTTATATTTATTAGCTTAATAAGGCTACTAATCGCTATATTAGTCTTATATATAGCTATCTTAGCTACTCTAGCTATAGCTCGCTAGTTAAATAACAATAGTAATAATAATATATAAGGGATAAGGAAAAGGGATATGCTCGCTAGAACCTATTAATAGTATTAGAAAGGGGGGAGGGGAAGGATTTTAAGGTCTATATCGCTCCTACCTTAATTCTATAAGGAAGTATAGCTATTATTATTCCCTTAGACCTAAGATAGGTCTATAAATATCTTCCTCTCTTCTAGACTATATTTATTATTAATTATCTTATTTCTATTCGTTATTTATAGATTCTTTCGGCTTATTTTTATATTTAAAGTAGATTAATTATGTATATATATCTATATTGATAGTAGGGATATATAGATATAGCGAAGGCACCTAACTTTAAGAAGCCTATAAAAGCTATTAAAATGAGTAAAAGAATCTACCTCTAGATACTATTAGAAAGGGGAAGAAAGATAAATAAAACTCTACTTATAAATACGTAAGAATATTTAAAATAGGCTTAAAAGCTATATAAAGTAATTTATAAATCTAATTAAAAGAGATTATCTAAATCAGGTATAAATTCGCTAGGAAAATACTAAAAAGCGAGGTATAGGATTATTAAAGTAATAATAGTAATAATATATAAATGATACTAAAGTCTATTATACTCCTCTCCTCTACGCTCTACTCTATAGTCTTCCTATAATAGGCCCGTGCGCTAAGGGAGCTTTTTCGAAAGCAATGTAGCTAAGTCTATCTTATCCCATCCTAATACACTTAGTAGTTAATACCTTTATTTATAATATAATATAGATATAAGAGATCTAGGTAGATATTAGTATAGATCTAGTCTTAAAGTATACATTATTACTTCTTATATACTTTATAGCGCTTATCTCTAAATATATAGTTCGCTTAGTAAGCTTAGTATAGCTCGTAGTTTACCACTAATAAGTTTATAATTATATTAATACGAGTAGTAGTTATATTATCGCTTAGTAATATAACTATTATACTAATTCTTTATACCCCCTATAGAGTAATTAGAGATATTAGGAATAGTTAGCTCTATAACCTCGCTTCTAAAGCAGCTTTAAAGTATACTATCTATATCTTAAATAGTAATATATAGGTTAATACTATCCTATAGCTTAAGGCTAGACGCTTTTGTATATAAGAGGTTAATCTAGAGGATCTAGTTGCTATATTTATATAGCTAAATAGTAGTTATAATAGTAATTAATTTATAATTAAGGTTTTTAGAGTAGTATTTATAGTAATATAGTATATATTAGATTATTAATTATTAAATAGGGCGTAATTATATATATATTTATAATACTATTGTATATATATATTTTCTTATATATAGGCCCTTATTTTAGGCGCGTCCTAGCCCCTTTTCCCGCGCGCACCCCAGTCGTAGTTAGCATACCCGGGTCGCTCTGGGCCCGCTCGCGGAGCCGGGCTAATATCGCGCCGAAGTCGCAGCGCACGTTCCGGACCCTACAATCTGACACCCAGGGTTGGAAAAAATACTACTAGTATTTAGTATTAGTACTAGTATAGTATAGTAATTCTAGTATAAGTCCACTCTCTAAATTACTAGTCTAGTATTAGTATACTCCATACTATACTAGTCTAGTATTAGTATACTAATTGTATATTAATTAGTATAAAATATATTGATTCTAGACTTTTTTTACTATTCTTAGAACTAAGTATTTAATAAACTTAAAAATCTTAGTGAATTCTAATTAAATTAAAAGTATATTTTAAAATATAATATATATATATATATATATATAGATATATATAGATATATATAGATA
>JAVHLU010001600.1:0-27909 GCA_036785755.1 Colletotrichum ledebouriae
ATATTATAGCTAAGTAAGTAGACTTAGTAGTAGAAGCTAAGTAGGTTATTATATACCCTATAGAGTAGCCCTTCTTTAAGCAGGTCCTCTATACTATTAAGGTAGAGGTAGCCTAGGCCCCTTAGGGGTTAGTAAGTATAGCTTACGCTAACTACTTATAGAGAGAGCGTTACTAACGATAGTATAGTAAAGATAGTAATAACTAGTAGATAAAGTAGTAATAGAGGTAGTATTTAATAGCAGCGCGGGTAGTATGCGAGAGGATAAGTTAATAGTTTCGTAGTCTATTAAATAATTAAAAACTACGTTATTATTAATATAAAGTTAAAGATTATAAGGCTATCTAGTATGATAGGTATATATAAGTGTAGCTATAGTTAGGAAAGGTGGTTAGTAAGATCATGTAACTAAAGGCTATATATTATTAGGAGGCGCGGAGTTAGAAGGTCTATTACACTTAAGTAGGTAAAATCGCTATATAGTAGCTAGAGGCCCTACTTATAGAATAATAGGAAGAGGGGGAGTAGTCTACTTAGTAATAAGGGGAGCAGCCTGCTTAAGGAGGCCTAGCTATAGCTATAATAAGGGGAGCGATCTACTTAAAAGGGGGCTAGCGCGCTAGGAGGGCCCTGCGCTATACTAGCTAGAATAATAATTATAAGGACGGTCTACTTAATAATATAGCTTATACTATAACGTTCGTTAGGTACTTAGTAGAGGGTTATATAATAACCTCCTCCTAAAGCGCGTTATATAAATAAGAGAACTTATTAGTATATAAGGTAGCTAGGATAGCTTCTTTTTCTAGCTCTATAAGCTAAATAATTCGTTTAGCTTTATTAAGCTAAACTACTAAAAGGAAGCGATTATAACGTCGCGCTAGCTAATAGTAGGTATACCTATATAAGTATTATTTATAATCCCTATTATTATCTCGCTTTATTATAGAGTTTCTAGTAGGGGTAGGTTTAGGTACGCCTACTAATATAGAAAATATACCTATAAGGGCGCTAGGCCTCTTTAACTACTAGGCGATAAGGGCGCTAAATATTAAAGCTATCTTAATAAGGGGGTATAGCTTTAAGCTAGTCTATTTAGCTATAATAACCTTAATAAGAGCGTTATAAGCCTATATAAGCGCTATATACCTACTAACTACCCTAAGGAAGCGCTTAGTTATAATAACCCTCTAGATTTCAGAGCTTCTAAGTAACCTCGCGCGCTAATATATAATATACTATTACTAATACTAGGTATATAGTAATATAGAGGTACTCGCCTGCTCTATAACACGAAGGTATTTATCTTAAATAGTAGTAACTATAGCGAGGTCCGTAGGGGTAATTAACTACTTAAGCGCTTGCGCGAGGGATTAGAGGGAGGTATTCTTAATAGCTACGAGGTTATTCTAAATAACTATAAGTAATAAGGGGTTAATAGTACGATATATAAAGTTCTAGATATCGTAGTAATTACTAAGGAGGGACTTTCAGGTTTCCTTAGTAATACTATAGTTAGTTATATATAGAGCGTGCTTATTATAAATATTATTAATTATAAGAGGTAGCGGAGGTAGAGGCTCTATATTATTTAGGCTTTAACGCGTATAGCGCTATATAGCCTATTTATTATATTTATAAATATAGGTCTTATAGGCTTCCTCGTTATACTACGCAGTAAGTTTATTAACTATTAGAGGGCGCGCTATATAGCGCGTAAGGCTAGGTGCGGGTTAACTACTTAGGTTAATATAGTCCTATATACCTACTTAAAGGGTATAGAAGCGAAGTTATAAATACTAAGCAGGCTAGTTATATAGCTTAGAGAGATAGTAAGCATATCTATATAGCTAGGTAGTAGAAGGGTTAGGTAGAAATACTATATTAATAACGAAAGGGGGTTAAATAAAGGGCTAAGAGGAGGGCTAAAAGGAGGGAGTCTAAAAAAGGAGAGCTAAGAGGAGGGCTAAAAGGAGCGCCTAAAGCTATTATAGTATATTAGGGGTTATATAGGAGAGGTATATTATAAGTAAAGTCGAACTAGCTAAGAGCTAGGCTTATAACGATTATAATAGCTATAAGCGCTTAAGGGAAGGGTTATTATAAAGAAGGGTATATAGGACGAAGTCTATAACGAAGGAGTATATATATAGGTATCTATATATATCTATCGGAAGAAGTCCCTCTAAATAGGGGTATATAAACCGAAGGAATATATATACCCGCTCCGGAGCGGGTAGGACCGCACGTGACTACGCAGGTAGGCCCTATCCCGCACGACACTAAGAGTTAGAATAGGATAAGGAGTATAATAAAGAAGAAGAAGTAATAAGGCTATTATTAAGATATAACCTATAATAAAAGATAGTTAAACCTAAGGGACTTTCTTAGTAATAAGATCGCCTACTTAGAAGATATTATTAATAGAAGGGGTCTATAAATAGAGTTTACTGATTATTTCTATAAAGTGATTTTATTTATTTTTTAAGACTCTCCTTTATAATATTATTAAGAGTCTTAAGGGGATAAGATAAACTTAGCTATATAGCTTTTAAAAAGCCCCCTTAGTATATAAGCTTTTTATAGGAAGACTATATAGTAGAGCGTAGAGGAGAGGAGCGTTATAGACTTAAATATTATTTATATATTATTACTATTAGTACCTTAGCCTCTAGCTACTGCATAGTAATTATACCTGCTTAATTGCAATAGACCTTCTAACTCCGCGCCTCCTAATAATACATAGCCTTTAGTCACGTGATTATAACTTTCCTAACTATAGCTATACTTATATATGCCTATAGCCTCACGATCTTTAACTTTATATTAATAATAACGTAGGTTTTAATTATTTAAACTATGAAACTATTGACTTTTCCTCTCGCGCACTACCTATGCTGCTAATACTACCTCTATTACTACTTCGTCTACTAGCTATGCTATGGTTAGTAACGCTCTCTCTATATTAAAGTAGTTAGCATAAGCCGTACTTATTAATATTCGCCTAGGCTACCTAGGCTACCTCTACCTTAGTAATATAGAGGACCTGCTCGAAGAAGGGCTACTCTATAGGGTATATAATAACCTACTAAACTTCTGCTACTAAGTTTACTTACTTAGCTATAATATTATTATACCTTATAGAGTCCCCTATAGGGGTATTAAAGTAAGCCCTCTTAAGGGCTATACTAATAATACGCTCTCTATATATAGCGGAGTAGTTAATAAAGGAGCGGGTTTTATTAATTATATTAAGGCTAAACTCTCTAATAACCCCCTCTATATTAGTTATATTAAAAAGCGTGCCTCGCTTAGGCTTAGTATATTTATATATAGGGTCTAGTATTAATATAGTTAAGGGATAAGGATAAGGAAGAGGGAGAGGTATAAAGCCCTGCTTATAGTAATAGAGATTCTTATACTTCTAGCTATAAGAACCTCTTAGGAAAGACCTCTTTAGTTAAGGAGTTACCTCTTATATAGTAGCGTTTACCTTACTAGAAGGTCGACCTTTAAGGCTAAGTAGTTATCTCGTATAGTGGCTTTTCTAGGCCACGAGAGCCTTAGTAGCCCGTTTAGCTCTAATATAATTAGCCCCGGTGCGGCGCGCATCCGACTTTATAATATTCAGAGGGTTTACTTATAAGTAGTAGGAACGTATAGGGTTCCTATATTATTTTCCTTAACTAGTAGAGGGTATAAGTTAAAATACCTATATAGTATTTCCTAAATTATGCTTGCGAACTAGGTGAATTTGTTATAGTCTTTTTATAAAGGGGCTGCGGCGTAATTCCGAACTTAACTATTAGTACCTTAATAATTATATACCTCGTTTTTTAGTATTGTCTTAGTAAATCTATGCCTAATTTAGGGAATCTCTTTTGATTAAATCTGCGAATTATTTTATATATCTTTTAAGCCTACTTTTAATATTCTTACCTATTTATAAGTAGAGTTATATTATTTATTATCTTTCTAGTTCCTATTAGTTCTAGCCCTTACTAGTACTTATTAATATATTTATAACCTTATTAAGGTTAAATGGAGTTAGCTATAACTAGACTTAGTGTCGTGATACCTTTAGTATCGCCTATTCCTAGCGTAGCATGTGACTAACGTCGGCTCCGGAGCAACCTTTTTCTAGAGGTCATTCCTCTAACTATAGTTATAAGTAACTACGTTATAGCTACTCTTATTATAATAGAATAAGCTCTTTAGTAACTATAAATATAGCCCTATAGGATATTTCTTAATAGTTATAAGCCTAGCTCTAACTAGACCCCTAATTATTATTTAAAATAGGCTTTTATTACTAAAAGTACTTACTAAAACTTCCTCTCTCTTATTCCTTCTTTCCTCCTTATTATATATTATCCTCTATTACTATAAACCCTCTATTCCTAAATAACCTAACTATAATATCTTCTACTACTATTACTATAGTATTATACTACCTAACTACGCGTAGGGACCTTACTACTTAGTAGATTATAATCTAAGCTAAAGCCTAAGCTACTAGAGTCTAGAAGTATATTAACCTAGATAACCCTAAGGGACCTTTACGCCTAGGTAAGACCTCGTTAGAAACCCTAACTCTTAATATATATATTACCAAGTAAAACTATTATTACCTAGTACCTATAGGAGAAGAGCGCCTATAATTAATACGTCGCTCTACTTAACTAGGAGGCTCTAGAAGAGGCTACTACTAACGCTACTTTTAGGACTACTCCTAAGTTTACTACTAGGATATAGATAACGAACGAATTATAACCCCCTTAGCTCCTAGCGACCCTAGTTATAATTAATAAGAATATCTAAGTCCTAGAGAAGGCGAACGGGAGTATTAATCCTAACGCCTAGATTAAGGACTTTAGGGGTATTTATTTCTACGCTATTTAGCTTAAGCTTCTTAAAGTAAGTAGTACCCTCGCTTTAAAAACTTTTCTTTAATTAATAAATCGTTACTTTATATCTATTTAAGCTAATATAGAGATTATAAATATCCTTAAAAGGGAGCAAGTAAGGATACTAGTCTCTAATATAAGCTAATATGCTAATATATTTATAGACCTCCTATATAAGGATATACTCTACTTAAGATTATAAGAATAAAACGCTAGGGCCTTTGCAATACTAGCTAGCTATATAGACGGAGCTAACTTATTAAGTATTCCTATAACTAGTAACTTATCTAGTAGTAAATAGTACTTATATAGGTTAAGCTATTAATAGCTAAGTATTAATTATAACTACTTAGAAGCCGCTTTAACTAGATACTACTAGAAGGGCCCCTATATATTAGTAATAAATATATAAGTAGCTTAGATCTATAACTAGTTAAATAATAACTTATGCTTTACTAATCTTTATATTAAACTCGCTTATAAGGGCTAGCTATACGCTATACCTTATAAAAATAAGAACTACTAAAATAAAAAGGGGGGTAATAAGGGTTCGTCTAAGAAATCTAACATAGCTCTAAGCTACCCTACTAATATAATAATAGTTACTTTCTATATAGCCCTCTCGAACGAGATTAGGGATAATATAGTTAACTTAGATAAAGAGTACCTAAGTATCTTTATACCCCCTACTTAGGACCTTATATATTATATAAGTCTATAGTCCTAGATAACTATAGAGGGATATACCTTATAAATAATAAATCCCTATTTATCCCCTCCTTAATTAGATATTATAATAGAGAATAGGTTAATTCTAGAATAACTTCGTACCTAACTATTATAAAAGGTATATAGATTATTAAGAACGCTCTTAATAGCTTAAAAGATATAAATATAGAGGATCCTATACTCTATAATATAGGATATATAGAGAACTTTTATATTAATATTATCTCTAAAGCGCTACTTTAGAAAATAGGTATCTAGTATTTAGGGTATAACTATATACTTCGCTTTAGAACCTATAAGAATAGCGTTATAGTTAAAAAGTCCGTTAGGAAGGCGAACCTCGCCTTCCTTAAATATAAGCCTCGTTTATTATACTCTATTCCTAAGCGGATTCCCTAAAGTATTAATACTATTATTAATAATATAAACTACGTACTTATAATATATAAGTATACCTCTTTTATACTACTACTAGACTAGAGCGATAATATAATACTATAGCACCTCTAAAGCAGCTACCTTAGCCCTAAGGCTCTTAAGTAGCTAGTATATACTACTTAGGGGGTAAGGATAAAGGGCCCGATGCGCTTATAGTACTAATACTACGCAGTTATATATACTAAATAGGTAATTTCGAGACGAAAGTTAGAAGATAAAGTAATATATCCTTACTATAGAACTATATAGGATCTCTTTAACTACTCTAAAGGCTTTAACTAGAACTAGTAGCTCCTTATAATTAAGGATAAATATACTAGTTAGCTCTTTATATTTCTATATATTAATAAGACCTATAGTAGCGTTATACTCGCTCTATAAACCTTTAAGTAATAGGTATCTTAATAGAAGGGACTTTCTATTTATAAGATTAGATAAGACGTTAAGAGGTTAGTAATTTTACTTATAAGCTATAGAAGATATAAGGATTAGACCTATATAGAAGGAATAGAGGTTAAAACGACCCCTCTATATATAAAGGAACCGAATAGCAGAGGGGAACGGGCTAGTTAGAAAGTTATAACTCGAATAATTAAGATACTCGCTATAGCTAGCTTACCTATAGAACTATAGGCTAAGATAGTACTAGTAGTAATAACGCTTTATAATATAAGCCTACTTATGCGCTACGACTAGCGTTCGCTATTATAGATTAAAAAGGAGTAGTTCTACTAGTATTTTCACTAGTAGTAACCTAATAATAGAGTAGCCCTAACCTATAACCTTCGCCCTTACTAGGGATATATATATACCTATAGCTACTATATATACCCCCTTAAGAGGGAACGAGAGAGAGGAATTAATAAGAGAGACTTTAAGGTAGTATTATAGGGATATATTAGATACCTAGTAGGATACGTTCTAAACGCTTATAACCTATATAATAAATAGTTATTATTATATAGAACGTGATATTTAATAAACGGACTTTCTATATAAAGGATAAAGTAAAAGAGGCTATTCTAGAAGATATTATCTATAAGATAGTAAAAGAGATTAAAGAGCCTATATTATAAGCTAACTTTAAACTTTAGATCCTAGGCGTTATAAATAAGGATAAAGCTATATTAATACTTATAACTAAATAGTTACCTATACTAACCCTCGTTCCTATAACTAAGTCTCTAAATAGAAGAATCCTAAAACTTCTAAAGGGATAGGTAGGTTAGAAGGGGGGGTAGCTATTATCCCCTAATCCTATGCTAGAGCTAGATAAAAGCCTAGCTCTAATAGATAGAGTAGTAGGTATAGTATATATATTAAAAATAAACTATATATTTAAAGCTATTAGGGAACTTAATTCTAAAGGGGAATAGATTAAGGATTATATTATAATTAAACTACTCCCTGCTTTATAATACGTTTCTAAAGTAAGTAAGAGTAATAAGAACGAACCTTTAGATAGGAGGCCCTTAAATCTACTAGTATAGCTATACTAAGATAGAGAGGAGAGGGTTAATACTAAATAGAGGTCTAACTAGGTATATAACTAGGAGGGCTATAGCTAAACTTATTAGGGATAATAATTATATAATCTATTACCTAGTAACTTATAGCTAGGAATAATAGAAAGCAAATCCCGCTCTAGTTACTAGTTTTTACTCTAATACTATATAGAGCGGGAGCGGGTACCTAGCTTCTTTAAGACTTTTATATCTAATTAGTAAAAGGCCTTTTTAGAAGCTAATATAAGGTATTATATACTCTATAGCTACGTTTATACTACTATTTATAGCGCGAAGCCTACTTATATAACTATAGCTATTTATAAACGTCTTATAACTAATAACCTTATTAAGCTACTACGCTTATAGAAGGAACTTATAAACCTCCTATAAGCGCTCTAAACTTGCTTTAAAGAAGCGGCTAAGGTTAAGATGGGTAATTTATAGTAGATAGATATATAGCGCGTTATTAATTAAGAGATAATAATAAAGAGACTAATCCCTTTAAAGTAGGTATTTACTTATAAATTTAATAAGGATAATATCCTCGATTAGTTTAAAGCAAGGATCTATATCTAAAGCGATTAGTAATAGAAGTCGCCCCTTAAATAGACTTATATAGTAACCCTCGCTACTCATACCTTTAGGGTAGCGATAGTAATTATTATATAATTCAACCTTGAAGTTAAATAATTTAATATTATTAATACGTTCCTAAACGCCTCCCGGGACCTAAATAAAGACCTAATTATTTATAAGTTACTAGATAGCTTTAAGTAGCTTAGAAAGTATATTAAACTACGCTACGCGCTCTATAGGCTAAGGGATGCGCTACTACTCTAGTATAAGGAGTTCTCCTTAGCCCTTTAGTATCTAGGCCTTATACCTATAAATAAAAACCTATATCTCTTCTAGTTAACTAAGAAGAGGGTCCTCATTATTTTCTATATAGATAACTTCCTTATTCTATTTTATAGGAACTATAAAGAAGTAATAAGGAGGGTAATTACTAGCCTAAAGGAAGTATATAAGTTAAAGGAATAAGGCTTAGTTAAATACTATCTTAGAATTAGAGTTATTTATAACTAAGTTATATAAAAGATATACCTTTCTTATAACTAATATATTAAGTAGGTTATAAAGAAGTTCGATTTACTTAACTTAAGAGCGCTAGTAACCCCCCTTTTAAACTTACTACTCCTAAAGAGTAAATTAGTAGTAATATTATTAGAGGTAAAGAGTTTCTAAGAGAAGATTAGCTCTATACTTTATATTATTCTTATAATCTAACCTAACGTCGCTTTTATATATTCCCTACTCTCGAGATTCCTAATAAACCCTGCTCTTTATTACTATATCACTACTAACTAGGTTGTATAATTCCTATATTATACTTATTACCTCGTAATATGCTTTAGTAACTCAGGGGGTAGATAGGTACTACTAATTATAAGTAACGCTTTATTTATAGATAATAAGCAGATATAGAGGTTATCTTAAGGGTATATAATCTCGCTCTTTAGAGGACTAATCTAGTAGAAGGCTACTTAATAAGCTATAGTTATAATATTAATAACAGAAGCAAAGCTTCTAAGCCTTAAATATACTACTAAGGAGATAATTACTCTTTAGAGGCTATTTAGGGATATCGCTCTTAAACTTAGTAATATCTAGAAGATTTATTATAATAACTAATAGATAATATATCTTATAATAAGTAAAAAGGAATAGATCTTAACTAAGCTATAGTATATTAATATATAGAATATATAGCTATAATAAGAATACGCTAGAGGATTATTTAGCGTAGTATATATACTAACGAATAATATACTAGCTAATAGTCTTATAAAGGCTATTAACTATAAGAAATTCGAATAGTTCTATTTGCTCCTTAATCTAAAGGATATATAGAGAATAATTATAATGAATAAGGGACGCTCTAAATAAGTATAAGAGGGCTAGTAGCGCCTAATTTTTAATTAATTTATAGCTTACTAGCTATAGAGCTGAAAGTCGCTCCTATAGGAGTAAGAAGAATATAATATACCCTAAAAGGCCGCTTTAAGACGCTAATTTTCTACTACCTAATTTTCGAGGATTTACCTATACTAATCTATTAGGATATTATATAAGGGTAGTAATACCTCTAGTAAATATATGCTAATAAGACTATTAATTATATAGTATATTATAATAGCTACGTTGCTAGTAGGCGGACGAGGTATAGGTATACCCGCGCTAACTACTAGGGCTCTAAATAGAACTAGGGCGGGAGATAGAGCGACGACGCTATATATACTAGAACTACTTATTACCTTAGGAGCCCTACCTAAACCCTTATTATTACTACCTTCTTTATTACTATAATCTCCTCCTTCTAAGTAGTAATAGCCTTATAGAGCGTAGCTCTCTAATTAGCGAGGGTCTATAGGTTATATTAGAAGATAGTTATAGAAATAAAGTACGTATAGAACCTTACCTTTCTAACTACTAGGTTTTTTAAAGTCTTAGCTTTAGTATATTAGCAGGCTATAATAGTAATAGGGGTGCTTATTTATTAATAAGGTACCTTGCTTTTATAATAGTAGTTATACTTACTTACTATACTAAGCAAGTACCTTCTATCTAATAAGCCTAAGAGCTCGCTTAAAATATACTAAAAGTAGCGCTTATTAAATAGGGGTACTTATCCTACTTCTATACCTCTACTAAGGGGAGGAGGGCTAGGAGGGGGCTCTAAACTACCCTTACTAGTACCCTCTTCCTTATCGATCTCCTTAGGGATTATAATAATAATAAGGTTAGTAATATTCTAGTATATAGTTATAGTAACGAAGGGATTATAACTTACTAGGAGCTATCCTCTTAAATTACCTAGGAGGGTAACCCTAAGGCTTCTTAAGCTATAAACCCTTACCCTTAGAGCTACTCTCTATAAGTCGCTTCTACTTACTATATAATATATTAGTATATTATATGTTAATAAAGGGAAGGAATAATATATATATAACCTTATTATTACTCTCTAGGGGAGGAGGGAGCGCCCCTCTACCCCTAGCTTTATTCTTACCTTTAGTAGCGCGCGCTTTCTCAAGGGCTATAGCCTAACTAGTCTTCTTTTTAGGAGATATCTATAGATATATTAGTATATTATAATAGCTTTAACATTATTATATAATATAGGTATATATACGCGCGCGCGATAAGGTTATTATTAGAACTCAAGTTAGGTATATATATAGTTATTATATTATATATAGGGAAGAGTTAAGAAGGTAGGAGAGTAGCTAGGTTATTTTATTAAGAGTTAATACGATAGTAGCCGCCCTACCTAAGCTAATAAGAGACGATAGATTCTACTACTATTAGTAAGAGTTAGTAAATAAAGGGTATTATAATAATAATAATAATAGTTATAAAAAGTAGAAAACTATAACTATTTACGCTTTACCTATACCTAATATAAATAACTTTACTTTATTATCTCTTTTATAAATAGGCTTATTAATAGGTTATTTATAGCTATATCGCTTTATATTTAGGTATTTTAAGGGATATTGCGCGGTTAGGCGCTTTTCTAGCTATTACTACGTCTAGGGGGGTATATTATAATACCTTTAGTATTACCCGTTCCTAGCGTAGCACGTGACTAATATTAGCTCTAGAGTAACCTTTTTCTAGAGGTCATTCCTCTAACTATAGTTATAAGCGACTACGTTATAGCTACTCTCGTTATAATAGAACAAGCTCTTTAGTAACTATAAATGTAGCCCTATAGGACGTTTCTCAACACCTAGTAAATAAAACCTGAGAATATAGCGCGAGGCTCTTATTATTAAGAACTACCTTAAGGCTTTCTAAGACCTACTTACTTATCTTTTTTATAAAGTATTTATAGATTTTAAGTAATATATAAGCTAGCCCTTATGATTTACGTAGAGCTTAAAGTTATCGCTAGAGATATATAGCTTAAGTAGATATAACTTATTAATACTACCTCTTTATAAGGTACTTATGGCCTCTAGCCACTGCATGGTGATTTTACCTACTTAAGTGCAATAGACCTTCTAACTCCGCGCCTCCTAACAATACACAGCCTTCGGTCACGTGGTTCTTTCCTAACCAAGCCCTCTTTGGTTAAGGAGTCACCTCTTATATAGTAGCGTTCGCAGCACCTTGCTAGAAGGTTAACCTTTTGGGTTAAGGAGTTATCTTATATAGTAGCTTTTACCTTGCTAGAAGGTTTAGCGAGGGCGTTGCTATAAGAGCCTTAGTACCCTATTTAGCTCTAATATAATTAGCCCCGGTGCGGCGTATATCTAACTTTATATAATAATATTTAGAGGGTTTATTTATAAGTAATAGGAATATATAGGGTTTTTATATTATTTTCCTTAACTAGTAGAGGGTATAAGTTAAAATACCTATATAGTATTTCCTAAATTATAGTTACAAACTAGGTGAATTTATTATAGTCGTTTTACGAAGGGGCTGCGGCGCAATTCCGAACTTAATAAGGTACTTATAGATTCTAAGTAGTATATAAGCTATAAAAATAAAAAGCTATTAATTAGTATAGCCTATAATATACTTACCTGTTATCGCTTTTTATCTCTCTTAGCATATATAGCTTTAATAAGAGTAAGAGGTATATAGAAGACTATATATTAAGAGTAAAGTACTATATAAAGAGATTACTATACTATTTATATATCTAGTAATTATCCCTACTATATATCCTAATAAGACAGTCTATTTCCTTAAGCAGATAATAGATACTTATTAATATATTTATACTTTTATTACTATTAAATAGAGATAGCTTTAATTAAACTTAGCAAATAAAACCTTAGAATATAGTATAAGGCTCTTATTATTAAGGACTACTTTTAAGCTTTCGAAGACCTACTTACTTATCTTTTTTATAAGGTACTTATAGATTTTAAGCAGTATATAAGCTAGCTCTTATTATTAAGTTAGATCTTAAAGTTATCTCTAGAGATATATAGCTTAAGTAGATATAGCTTACTAATATTACTTCTTTATAAGGTACCTATAGATTCTAAGTAGTATATAAGCTATAAGAATAAAAAGCTACTAATTAGTATAGCTTATAATATACCTATCTCTTATCCCTCTTTCTCTCCCTTAGTATATATAGCTCTAATAAGAATAGGAGGTATATAAAAAACTATATATTAAGAAGATAGTATTATATAAGGAGATTACTATACTATTTACTTATCTAGTAATTATCCCTATAATAAATATTAGTAAGAAAGTCTAGTCTTTTTAAATATAGCTCGCTAGCGCTACTTCTCTATAAAGTACCTATAGATTCTAAGTAGTATATAAGCTATAAAGAAAAGCTACTTATTAATATAGCTTATAATATACTTACTTCTTATCCCCTTATTATCTCTATTAGTATATATACTTTTAATAAGTATAGGAGCTAGTAACTAGTAGGAATAGGTACGTATTAGTATGTTTACGCCCTTATTAAAGTTAGATAGAGTTAGCTATAACTAGACTTAGTAGATAAAACTTTAAAATATAATACAAGGTAGTTATGAAAGACTACCTTTGATCTTTGAAGGATCTCCTTACTTACCTTCTTTATAGGGTATATATAGATTTTAAGTAATATAAAAGCTATAAAAATAAATAGCTACTCCTTAGTATAGCTTATAATATACTTACTTCCTATCCGTTATTATCTCTATTAGTATATATACCTCTAATAAGAGTAGCAGGTATATAAAAAATAATATATTAACAGGAGACTACAATATAAGGAGACTATTATACTATGTATATATTAAATACTAGATATAATAATTAATATCCTATTAGAAGAGCTAATAGCTAGCGCTCCCTGGTATAGAGAATAGAATATATAGTATTACTAATTAGATTTATTCTACTTATAGCGTAACCTTGCTAATAGAAGTGTTCTCCTTAGAGCTAGCTATGGCTAGCGCTCCCTAGTATATTTTGTAGGTCTTCTCTATTTAGGGCTTTATGAGATATTTATATAATATCTTATAATAGGTATTCCTAGTTATATAAATAGATTCTTATTTCTAGGTTAATTAGTTTATTATAGTCTAATAATAAGCTAAGACTAAAAAGGTTAAATATCATCTTTATATATTTATAGCGTAGTTCTTACGCATAGGGAATATTCTAGTTATTATTCTTAATATATTTATGGTTTATCCTATATATATTCGAGTTGTATTATAGGTTCCTATATATTATGCTTACATCTATATCCTTTCTACTTAATAAGGTATTATATTTTATCTTTATCCCTAGCGTAGGTAATAGTTCCTTTAACGTTATACTCTACTTTATTAGATTATATAATAATAAGGTTATTTACTTATAATCCATATAATACTAGTTTAAGGAGTAAAATATAAAGAATTAGATAATACTTTATAATATTAGGTAATAAGAGTTGATAGTTATTATTAGAAATCTTCTTATTAGTTTTAACTAAGCTAAGTCTTTTATAATCTAATTGATTACTTAGTTATCTAGTTTTGATATTTCGTTATATAAGGTAGATGTTATCTCCCTCCTTTAAAGTTAGTCCCTGAGCTCCCTTCTTATTAGCATATTTATATATTTACTTATATATAAATTCGAGGTCCCTAGGGAGGTCTTATTATATTTCTTAGATCCTATTAATTTCTATTATAGCTTTAAGTATTACTAGGCCTTATTATAGTTCTCTATAAGGCCTCTAGCCACTGCATAGTGATTTTACCTACTCAAGTGCAACAGACCTTCTAACTCCGCGCCTCCTAACAATATATAGCCTTCGGTCACGTAATCCTTTCCTAACTATAGCTACACTTATACATACCTATTAATAGCCTCACGATCTTTAACTTTATATTAATAATAACGTGGTTTTTAATTATTTAATAGACTATAAAACTATCGACTTTTCCTCTTATATATTACCCGCGCTACTATTAAATACCGCCTCTATTACCGCTTTATCTGCTAGAAGTCGTTACTATCTTTACTATACTATTATTAGTAATACTCTCTCTATATTAAAGCAGTCGGCGTAAGCCGTACTTACTAACGTTCCCCTAAGAGGCTTAGGCTACCTCT
Source organism: Colletotrichum ledebouriae (assembly GCA_036785755.1). Classification (NCBI taxonomy): domain Eukaryota; kingdom Fungi; phylum Ascomycota; class Sordariomycetes; order Glomerellales; family Glomerellaceae; genus Colletotrichum; species Colletotrichum ledebouriae. The sequence continues at coordinate 14,716 of JAVHLU010001600.1, forward strand.
ACCTTAATAGTATAGAGGGCCTGCTTTAAAAAGGGCTATTCTATAGGGTATATAACGACCTACCTAGCTTCTACTACTAAGTCTACTTACTTAGCTATAATATAATAGTAAGTATCCCCTCTAGGAGTATTAATAAGAGCCCTCTTAAGGGCTATATTAATAATACGCTCTCTATATATAATAGAGTAGTTATAAAAAGAGCGGGTTTTATTAATTATATTAATACTAAACTCTCTAGCGAGCTCTTGCGCGTTATTAGTATTAAAAGGCATGCCTCGCGCAGGCTTAGCGTTTATATATATAGGGTCTAGTACTAATATAGTTAAGGATTTATTATAGGTTATAGGTATACCTAGGACTTCGTGGATAAGGATAAGGATAAGGGAGAGGCATAAGGCCCTGCTCGTAGTAGCAGAGCTTCTTATGCTTCTAGCTATAAGAACCTCTTAGGAAAGACCTCTCTAGTTAAGGAGTTACCTCTTATATAGTAGTATTTACCTTTAGTACCTTACTAGAAGGTCGACCTTTTAGGTTAAGGAGTTATCTTATATAGTAGCTTTTACCTTACTAGAAGGTTTAGCGAGGGCGTTACTACGAGAGCCTTAGTAGCTTATTTAGCTCTAATATAATTAGCTCCGGTGCGGCGCGTATCTAACTTTATATAGTAATATTTAGAGGGTTTACTTATAAGTAATAGGAATATATAAGGTTCTTATATTATTTTCCTTAACTAGTAGAGGGTATAGGTTAAAATACTTATATAGTATTTCCTAAATTATACCTACGAACTAGTTGAATTTGTTATAGTCTTTTTGCGAAGGGGCTGCGGCGTAATTCCAAGCTTGATAGTTCTCTCTAAGTAGTTAAATTAAATCTATAATTAAGGTAGAATAGTAATTCCTTTATACTTTCTCTTATTATACTATTATAGGCGAATTAGGCTATTAGTAGTAGTATAATAATATAAGTAGGTCTTTAAAGTCTAGCTAACCTATTTAGTTTATTTATTAGTTTATAAGTATAAAGTAATAGAGGGCTTATAGTTAGATCTAAGCTATAAGATTAGGGATCTCTAAAACGTTAATATAAATAACTTGTCTCTATCTAATATAATTTCTATTAATATTCTATATATTACGTGCTACGCCTGGGTTAAGCCTACCTAGGCTTCTACCTAGGTTTACCGCCTTAAGGGGCTACCTAGGGCCTACCTAGGGCCTACCTAGGGCCTACCTAGTAGTTCCCTATAGACTAGTAAAATCTCTACTACAGAGGAAAACCTCTTATTTTCCTCTTTAACTTAAATAAATAATATTATAATAACCTCTTATTAAATAGAGTTAGGTGTAACCCCTTATATATCTAAGCCTACTATTATAATAACAATAAGAAATTTAGCGCTACTCCCTATTAGTTAATAAGATAGTTAATAATAATAAAGCTAAACCCTGAGATAAGCTATTATAAGCTAATTTAATAGTAATATTAAAATCCCTCTAGAAATACTTATAAGAGGTTAAGTAAGGGAATAGCTAATATATAGCTATATAGAACCCTATAAGGTACTAATAAGGTATTAGTAAGACTTAGTATAATATACTAGAAGCTACTACCCCTACCCTAAAAGCTTTTAAGTAAGTAAAAGGAATATAACTCCTAGGTATAGTAAATAAAGTATAAGATTACTATTAATAAGGCGTTCTACCTTATAAAGATGGAGATTTAATACCTTATTAACTCCTATTTAAATACTACTCTCTAATACGTAGTCTCTACTTTTTATAAAGCTAGGAGTAATAATAAATAATATAACCTAGAGGACTTTATAACTTAGCTTAATTAGACTTATAAGAATTCTAATATCTAGTTATAAGCTATAGGCTAACTATAGACTATTGAGTAGAAAGAGAATAAATCCCTAGTAACCTTCTTATTAAAGTTTAAGAAAGTACTAGCAGAAAATACTAGCTAATATAAATAATATAAACTAGCTAAGTTAGGTTTAAATCTTGCTCTTAGAGGCCTCTCTTACCCCTAGGCTAAGGAATTAGCTAATTATTATTAACTTACTAGCTAAGTATAATAGCTAGCTCTTAAAGGTTTATAATATTATATAGAGAATAAAGCGCTAGAAAGCCCCTAGTAGCTACTTAGTAACTTACTGGAGACCTATTACTGAGGACCCTAAGGGGGATATTTATATACCTAGAGCTATATATATCTCTTAAGTTAAAGAGGTAAGATATTATAACTATAAAAGCTCTAGGTCCTCCTTAAGTACCTCCCTAGTATAATACTAATAGCTATAAACAAGTATAAAGAACTCTTATACTTACTATACCTATAGAGTTAGAGGGTATATTACTTATTATTACTCTAATAAGAAGGACTAACTACTTAGGGTTATAAAACTAAAACCTTTAAGAGACGAATTTATATAGTATAAGGTTATAAATAACTACTAAGTAGTAACTAACTCCTTAGAAGGAAATAAGGAGTTAGGGAAAAACTAACTCTAGAGTAATATTAAGCCCTAGAGCTTACTAAGGAGGGGATATTAGATTAAGAGGAATATAAATAAAAATAACTAGCTAATAATAAGCTTATTATTATTTAAATTAGAGTTAATAGAGGATATCTAGCTTATACTCTAGTAGATATTAAAAGTAATATTTATATAATTATTAGCTTTTTCCTAGCTTAATACCTTTACTTTTAATATATTAAGAAAAGACGCTAACTTATAAGAGGATATATACTTAGTAGATTATTACTAAGTAATACTCTAGGTATAGTAATATTTAACTTAGAGATAAGTAGTTATATTTAGTTTATCTTTATACATATAGTTAATAGCTTAGACCTTAATACTCTCTTAGGATACTCCTAAATAGAATAGAACTAGGTTATTTATAATATTATAGCTTCCTAGGTATACTATAAGAGGGAGTATATTAAGTTATACCTAAAGGACTAAGAGGAATTACCTCTTATAAAAGTAATAAGGGCCATAAGGTTTCTTTATATACTCTTATTCTTTAAAATCTACTAATACCTAGCGAGATAATAGGGTAAGTACTAGGAGGGTATTATAGAGATATTAATACTAGCTATTAGCTTAGCTAATATTAAGAAAGCTTTAAGCCCAAAGCTAAAAGAAGATTAATAATACTATTTACTAAGCTAGGTATTAAAGGAGTTCTCTAACTTATTTAACTCTAATAAGGCTTATTTATTACTCCCTAGGTAACTTAGAGTAGCTTACTAGATTAAGTTTATACTAGGACTAGATAAAAGGAAACTATTACTCTCTTAGGGCCCTCTCTATAATATAGTAAGAGAAGAGCTAGTAATACTAAAGAAAACCCTATAAGACCTCTTAGATAAGGGGTTTATTAAAGCTAGTAGCTTACTAGCTAGGGTATTAGTATTCTTTATAAAGAGGCTAGGTAGGGGAATTTACTTTTATATTAACTATAAAGCTCTTAATATAATTACTAAGACAAACTACTATCCCCTCTTATTAATCTCTAAGATATTATACTAACTAAGTATAGCTAAGTAATATATTAAGTTAGCTATAATAATAGCTTTCTATAAGTTAAGAATAGTAAAGGGGTACTAAGAGAGAATTATATTCTAAACTTAGTATAGATTATTTAAATAAGTAGGTTACTTATTAAGCATAACTAGTACCCCTACTAGCGTTTAATAGTATTATAATAATACCCTATAGGACTTCCTAGATAGCCCTATTACTACTTATATAAATAATATAATAATTTACTCTAATAGAATAAAAAGAGATTATAAGAAGAAGGTTAAGAGGCCCTCTAGAGGCTAGTAGATATAGAGTTAAGTCTTAACCCTATAAAGTATAAGTTCTTAATTAAGTCGACTTTAACTAAGTGAATTAATACCTAGTTTAAGTATATTGAGTTCGGAATTACGCCGTAGCCCCTTCGTAAAAAGATTATAACAAATTCACCTAGTTCATAAGTATAATTCGGGAAATATTATATAGGTATTTGAACTTATACCCTTTACTAGTTAAGGAAAATAATATAAGAACCCTATACGTTCTTACTACTTATAAGTAAACCCTCTAAATATTACTATATAAAGTTAGACGCACGCCGCACTAGGGCTAATTATATTAGAGCTAAATAGGGTACTAAGGCTCTCGTAGTAATACCCTCGCTAAACCTTCTAGCAAGGTGCTACAAAAGCTACTATATAAGATAACTCCTTAACCTAAAAGGTCGACCTTCTAGCAAGGTGCTACAAAAGCTACTATATAAGATAACTCCTTAACCTAAAAGGTCGACCTTCTAGCAAGGTGTTAAAGGTGCTGCGAAAGCCACTATACGAGATAGCTCCTTAACCCCTAGTTTAAGTATATAATAAATATCTTTTAATGTTATTTCATTATTATTAGGGAAAGTATCTAAGTCTCTTCTTATAGCGGAATTAAGCTAACTTGCTTTGCCCTACTTTATAGAGGTATTTATAGTCTTTTTAGTAACGTGGTTTATTAATTAGCCGCGCGCTTTTTCCTATATCTATAATAATATCTATTTTTTCTCAACTATTATATATTAAGTCTATTATTACTTGTTACTATTAGAATCTTCTAATAATTTAATATCTTTATAATAGGTTTATATAATATATCTAATCTTACTATATATATTATAATTTCTCTAAGCTAGCTAAGCTCTCTTTTATAAACTCCCCTCCTTATTCTCTTAAGCTATTAGATATTTATATTTTTATTTCTCTCTTAATAACCCCTTAGAATCCTCTATATTAAGTACTCCTCTAAGCTAGATTTATATCATTTTAGCTCTCTAGTATTCTATAAATATTATATTTATATACTTAATTATATAAAGCTAATTAGGGAAAAGAATAAATAAATATATTATTAGTTATATACCTTTTAATAATTACTTAACTATAAGAATAATTAGTATTAATAAGCTTCCTTAATAAATAGAGATCTAATTTTTAATAAAGTTAGACTATAAGATAGTTTATTATAGGTTAGAGGGTATTTATAACTACTAAGGTAATAATATTAAAGGGCTAGCTATAAAAAGTATTGAGTTTGGAATTACGCTATAGCCCCTTTACAAAAGGACTATAATAAATTCACCTAGTTTATAAGCATAATTTAGGAAATACTATACTAGTATTTTAACCTATACCCTCTACTAGTTAAGGAAAATAATATAGGAACCCTATATATTCCTACTACTTATAAGTAAACCTTCTAAATATTACTATATAAAGTTAGACGCGCGCTATACTAGGGCTAATTATATTAGAGCTAAACGGGCTATTGAGGCTCTTATAGTAATACCCTCGCTAAACCTTCTAGTAAGGTGCTGCGAAAGCTACTATATAAGATAACTCCTTAACCTAAAAGGTCGACCTTCTAGTAAGGTATTAAAAGTGCTATGAACGCTACTATATAAGAGGTAACTCCTTAACTAAAGAGGTCTTTCCTAAGAGGTTCTTATAGCTAGAAGTATAAGAAGCTCTATAAGTAGGGCTTTATACCTCTCCCTCTTCCTTATCCTTATCCCTTAACTATATTAGTACTAGACCCTATATATAAATACGCTAAGCCTAAGTAAAGTATACCTTTTAATATAAATAATATAGAGGGGGTTACTAGAGAGTTTAGCCTCAATATAATTAATAAAACCTACTCTTTTATTAACTACTCCGCTATATATAGAGAGCGTATTATTAATATAGCTCTTAAGAGGGCTTACCTTAATACCCCTATAGGGGACTCTATAAGGCGTAATAGTATTAGAGCTAAGTAAGTAAACTTAGTAGTAGAAGTTTAGTAGGTTATTATATACCCTATAGAGTAGCTCTTCTTTAAGCAGGTCCTCTATATTACTAAGGTAGAGGTAGCCTAGGTAGCCTAGGCGAATATTAGTAAGTATAGCTTATGCCGAATAGAGAGAGCGTTACTAATAATAGCATAGCTACGAAGGTATTAGCTAACCTAATCGAATAAGAGGACTAGCGGATAAAGCGGCAATCGAGGCGGTATTAGTAGCGCGGGTAGTGCGCGAGAGGAAAAGTTAATAGTTTCGTAGTCTATTAAATAATTAAAAACTACGTTATTATTAATTTAAAGTTAAAGATCGTGAGGCTATTAATAGGTATATATAAGTATAGCTATAGTTAGGAAAGGATTATGTGACTAAAGGCTATGTATTATTAGGAGGCGCGGAGTTAGAAGGTCTGTTGCACTTAAGCAGGTAAAATCACTATATAGTGGCTAGAGGCCCTATAAAAAGTATAAGTATTTATAAAAATATATTAAGCTTCTAGATAATATAATCTAGATTTTATAGTAAGGTCCTAGCGCTGAGGAATATAGACTTAATATTTTCCTTATTGAAAACCTTATTATAGGCCTAGTAAAAGGCGATAAGAAACGCTTAGATAAAGAGGTTAATTTTATTACTATATATATACTTTAGAGGTAAATAAAGGGTAATATCTAGTAGCTAGAGTAAATATAATAAATATATAGGTATACTAACTATTATAATATTATTCTACTTATAGTAATTATTAAATCTAGCTAATAAATAGCTCTTATAGCTATTAATAATAAGTATCTGGCCTCTGGCCACTGCATAGTAATTTTACCTGCTCAAGTGTAATAGACCTTCTAACTCCGCGCCTCCTAATAATACATAGCCTTCGGTCACGTGATCCTTTCCTAACTACAGCCGCACTTATACGTGCCTATAGCCTCACGATCTTTAACTTTATATTAATAATAACGTGGTTTTTAATTATTTAATAAACTACGAAACTATCGACTTTTCCTCTCGCGCACTACCCGCGCTGCTATTAAATACCGCCTCTATTACTACTTCGTCCGCTAGAAGTCGTTACTGTCTTTATCCTCTTATTTAATCGGGTTAGCTAACGCCTTCGCAGCTATGCTATTATTAGTAACGCTCTCTCTGTTCGGCGTAAGCTATACTTACTAATAAGCTCTAAGGGGCCTAGGCTACCTCTGCCTTAATAGTGCGGAGGACCTGCTTAAAGAAGGGCTACTCTATAGGATATATAATAACCTACCTAGCTTCTACTACTAAGTCTACTTACTTAGTTATAATATAATAGTAAGTATCCCCTCTAGGGGTATTAATAAGAGCCCTTTTAAGGGTTATATTAATAATATACTCTCTATATATAATAGAGTAATTAAAGAAGGAGCGGGTTTTATTAATTATATTAATACTAAACTCTCTAGCGAGCTCTTATATATTATTAGTATTAAAGGGCGTGCCTTGCGCAGGCTTAGCGTTTTTATATATAGGGTCTAGTATTAATATAGTTAAGGATTTATTATAGGTTATAAGGATAAGGATAAGGAAGAGGGAGAGGTATAAGGCCCTGCTTATAGTAGTAGAGCTTCTTATGCTTCTAGCTATAAGAACCTCTTAGGAAAGACCTCTTTAGTTAAGGAGTTACCTCTTATATAGTAGCGTTTACCTTACTAGAAGGTCGACCTTTTAGGTTAAGGAGTTATTTTATATAGTAGCTTTCGTAGTACCTTTAGCACCTTGCTAGAAGGTCGACCTTTTGGGTTAAGGAGTTATCTCATATAGTAGCTTTTACCTTACTAGAAGGTTTAGCGAGGGCGTTTCTAGGCTATAAGAGCCTTAGTAGCCTATTTAGCTCTAATATAATTAGCCCTAGTGCAGCGCGCGTCCGACTTTATATAGTAATATTTAGAGGGTTTGCTTATAAGTAGTAGGAATATATAGGGTTCCTATATTATTTTCCTTAACTAGTAGAGGGTATAGGTTAAAATACTTATATAGTATTTCCTAAATTATACCTGCGAACTAGGTGAATTTGTTATAGTCTTTTTGCAAAGGGGCTGCGGCGTAATTCCGAACTTAACTTAATAATAAGTATCTAGTAGATACCCTTACCTTAGTTCTTAGTATATTTATGAAAGTATTTAATCTAGTTAAGACCTATCTAATTACCTATCTATTAGTAGTAAGCTTAATAACTTAGTTACTTAGAAAACCTAATTGAATAGTCTAACTAGTAAGGTAATATAGACCCTTAGTAATTATAAATGGAGGGATATACTACCCGCCTAAATAAATCTATATTTAATTGCTATAGCCTATTTATAGTTACTAGGCTAGATACACTTTACTTTACTATGTTAATTAGCGCGTATTACTACTATTAATATAATAATTATACTTATTATGAACCTAGTCTTATTAAAATTACAAAGGTCTTTCTCTTAAAATTTATATATAGTTATTATATTATACTATATTATAAATTACTTTAAAATAACCTCTAGGTCCTCTTAAAGAGCCCTTTTATAATTATATAGATACTTAAACTCAGTCTTTAGAGTAGGATATAAGTTTATAAACCGTCTAGCTTATTACTTACTAATAAGCTTATTATTATATACTTAAAATAGGAAATTAGCTATATCTTCTATATTAGTGAGGTATAAAGGAAGTCCTCTAGTATTCTATTTAATAATATATTAGAGAAGTATTTTCTCCTTCATTAGATCGAGTTTATATTATTAAGGGTAGGTAGCTTTATATCAAGGTTAGTTATTTATTCTATTATATAAAGACCTTTTAGGGATATTATAAATGTTTAGTATATATTATATACTTAGCCTTTAGCTTATAGTACGTATCATTCGGATGGCCTTAATAATAAGAAGGATTTCATTTTCTTATAAATAAATTAGTATTATAGTTATAGAGTAATTATATGTTAAATATAGAAGTAGTTAATAACTAAGCGGGTCTAAGAGAAAGTGCGCGGCTAACTAATGAACCACGTTATATAAAAAAGTGTGATTCTTAACTATATGAATAGTAGCTATAGTATCGATATAAATATAGTATTAATTTGGTTATAACGCCTTAATCCTAAATACTATTCCTTAGTTAAAATAATCTGTTAGATAAAGTACCTAAGGTTATATTATTAGTTATATTGTTATTGTTATAAGGATTATTAAGGGATATATTTACGTTTTCAAATTTCTAATCTTTATTAGAGCCGTTAGGATCTATAAGATTAACGTTTTAATTAACATTCCAATCCATAGAGATATAGGGGGTTATTAAAGTATTGTTATCGTTTTAATTGTTTCTATCTTCTCTTTCTTCTATTACTCTTGAGATAGGTATATTAACCTCCTTAGCAGTAGAAGTAGAAGTTTTATTGTGTTTATTATCTTTATTATTAGATTTATTCCACTATACTAGGGCCTTTTTAAGATATAGAAAGGCATAGGTATCCTCAGTATAGCTAGTCTTCTTATAGGCTTTGTAATAAAGACCCTTTTATTTTGTCTAAGGCTTTTTATTAACCTTGGGTTTATTTTTACTTTTATTATTATTTCTACCGTTATTGTTATTAGTAGGATTTACTACTTCGCCCTTTCATCTTAGTTCGTCTAATACGTTAGAAACTATTAAGCGTATAGGTATCCTTATTAGCCCTAAGATTTTAAGTAATAGTAGTAATGAAACTATTATAGTCTATATCAAGGCTATTTAATATAAATACTATACCTACCTAGTAAGGTAATTTAAGCTCATTATATAATAAGCTATCTATAAGTTCCTCTATTTTATTAATATGTTCTTCTATACAGTTAAAACTACTTAAGGTAGTATTAAATAACTCTTTATAAGTTAGGAACTTATTAGTACACCCTGTGGGCCTATATAGGTCTTTAAGATATTTCTAAGCTTTAAAAGCTATTATACTATCCTATATAACCCTTGGAGGCCTATTATTGCAGAATAGCTAAATATAGCTTAGAGCCGTATTATTTGGATTAATAATATTATTACCTATAGGCTTAGATAAATCTATAGTTATATCCTTACTAATAAGTAAGGCCTTAATACGTATAGACTAGACTTTATAGTTATTAGGCCTAGATAGCTTTAGAAGCTATACTTTTAAATTACATATTACAAAACCTTAGTAGTATAATATATAAGCTCTAATAAGGTATATTCATAATAGCATAAGAGAGTTATAGGTTATATAGCTTAGTTGTGTTGACTATAGCTTTGCTATACTATAGGTTATGTTATTTAAACCTAGAGGTTATAGGTTTAACTCGTTATATTCCTTCTCCTTTATTCCTCTTTAAAATGGCTTTTAACTAAAGGCCTTTCTATAGAAGAGGGCTAAATAGGCTCTTCTATAGTTAGGATAACCGCTGGTATATAGCATATATGAGGCCTTAATTATATAGTAGTATAGATATAGGTAAACTAAGACCTATAAAAGCTTAGGGATGGTTTAAAGATATAATTAACTAAAGCAGAGTTAAATAGCTTAATTAATACATTATCTCGTTTTAAAGTAATATTAATAGTAGTATAATTTAATAGTTCGGGGTTCTAAATAGCTTCTTATAGGACGTTTCGATCTTTAAATAAGTAAGCTAGACTTGCTAGTATTTTTAATTTAGTATAGGGTATATAGAGGCTACATCTCTTAAGAGAATACCCTAAATAGGTACCCTTAAGGTAGAGAATAGGCTTGAGGTATTTAGTATAGTATAGAGGTAGTTAAATCGAAGGGACATTTTTAAAAAGGTTTGAGCTAGGCTTATAACCTATAAGAATAGGTATATAAGTAGCAATTGGGACTAAGGAGCAGCCTTAATAATAGATAGTAATAGGCTAGTTGTAATTATAACAAAGGCTAATAAACCTAAGCATAAGGAAGCATAGATTTATTAATAACTTTATATTAAAATGAATACTAAATGATATTAAAGTGTTAATATTATTTCTAAGTTATAAATCCTGCCCTTAGTAAGTGAGAGGTAAGATATTCTAAAATATAGCTACTAAACGGCTAATTATTAAGCTTATTTAGCGGGAAAGTGCTTAGATCACTACGTAGTCCGTGCACTATATTTTATATATTGATAGCTATGAATATAAGGATTATCTATATATATATATATTTATATATATATATTATAAGGCTCCAGCTAGTAGCTAATAAGAATAGGCACTTAGTAGTATATTTCCGCCTTTATTAAGGTTAGATATAGTTAGCTATAACTAGACTTAGAAGATAGAATTTTAAAATATAGTATAAGGTAGTTATTAAGGACTACTTTTAATTTTAAAAGGATCTCCTTACTTATCTTCTTTATAAGGTACCTATAGATTTTAAGTAATATATAAGCTATAAAAGTAAGTAGCTACTCCTTAGTATAGCTTATAATATACTTACTTCTACCCTTTATTATCTCTCTTAGTATATATAGCTCTAATAAGAGTAGGAGGTATATAAAATACTATATATTAAGAAGAGAGTATTATATAAAGAGTATATTATATTATCTACTTATTTAGTTATTACCCCCGCTATAAACCCTAATAAAGGGATCTATTTCTTAAAGTATATAATAGGTACTTATTAGTATACTTATACCCTTATTCAAGTTAGATAGAGTTAGCTATAACTAGATTTAGTAGATAAAACCTTAGAAAATAGTATAAATCCCTTATTATTAAGGACTCCCTTTTAGCCTTCTGTAACTTACTTATTTATTTCCTTTATGAGGTACCTATCGATCTTAAGTAATATATAAGCTAGCTCTTATTATTAAATTAGAGCTTAAAGTTATCTCTCGAGATATATAGCTTAAGTAGATATAACTCGCTGATAATATCTCTTCATAAGGTACCTATAGATTCTAAGTACTATATAAGCTATGAAAATAAAAAGCTACTTATTAATATAGCTTATAATATACTTACCCTCCTATCCCTTTTTATCTCTCTTAATACATATAGCTCTAATAAGAGCAGGAGGTATATACAAAACTACGCGTTAAGAAGAGAGTATTATATAAGGAGATTACTATACTATTTACGTATCTAGTAATTATCCCTATTATATTTCTTAATAAGAAAGTCTATTTTTTAGATAAATAATAGATATTTATTAGTATACTTCTACCCTTATTACTATTAAATAGAGCTAGCTATAACTAGACTTAGTAAATAAAGCCTTAGAATATAGCGCGAGGCCCTTATTATTAAGGACTACTCTTAAGCCTTCTAGGACCTACCTACTTATCTTCTTTATAAGGTACCCATAGATTTTAAGTAGTATATAAGCTAGCCCTTATTATTAAGTTAGAGCTTAAAGTTATTACTAGAGATATATAGCTTAAGTAGATATAGCTTACTAGCACTACTTATTTATAAGGCACCTATAGAGTCTAAGTAATATATAAGCTATAAAAACAAAAGGCTACTTATTAATATAGCCTATAATATATTTACCTCCTATCCCTTATTATCTCTATTAGTATATATACCTCTAATAGGAGTAGGAGCTAGTAGCTAGTAAGAACGGGTACTAATAAGTATCTTTATACCCTTTAGCTATAACTAGACTTAGTAGATAAAACTTTAAAATATAATATAATATAGGTATTAGGAACTACCTTTAAGCTATAAAGGATCTCCTTACTTATATTCTTTATAAGGTATCTATAGATTCTAAGTAATATATAAGCTATAAGAATAAATAGCTACTCCTTATTATTGCTTATCATATACTTACCTCCTATCACTTATTATCTCTATTAATCTATATACTTCTAATAAGGGCGGGACGTATATAAAGGACTATATATTAAGAGGAGACTACTATATAAGGAGACTACTATATTACTTACTAATATTAAACACTAGATCTTATAGTTAATATCCTATCAGAAGAGCTTATAGCTAGCGCTCCCTAGTATAGAGAATTGAATATATAATATTACTAATTAGATTTATTCTACCTATAGCTTAACCTTATTAATGAAAGTATTCCCCTTAGAGCTAGCTATAGCTAGCTCTCCCTATTATAAGATATAAAGAATTTAAAATATATAAGATGTATAAAATATGAAAAATATATAGAATATATAAAATATATTAAATATATAAAATATATATTAAATATATAAAGTATATAGGATATATAAAATATATAAAATATATAAAATATATAAAATATATAAAATATATAAAATATATAAAATATATAAAATATATAAAATATATAAAATATATAAAATATATAAAATATATAAAATATATAAAA
>JAVHLU010001601.1:0-27899 GCA_036785755.1 Colletotrichum ledebouriae
GTATAGCCCTTAAGAGGGCTTACCTTAATACCCCTATAAGGGACTCTATAAGGCGTAATAGTATTAGAGCTAAGTAAGTAAACTTAGTAGTAGAAGTTTAGTAGGTTATTATATACCCTATAGAGTAACCCTTCTTCGAGCAGGTCCTCCGTATTACTAAGGTAGAGGTAGCCTAGGTAGCCTAGGCGAATATTAGTAAGTATAGCTTACGCTAAATAGAGAGAGCGTTACTAACGACGGCATAGCTACTACAAAGGCGTTAGCTAACCCGATCGAATAAGAGGATAAAGATAGTAACGACTTCTAGCGGACAAAGCAGTAATAGAGGTAGTATTAGTAGCGCAGGTAGTACGCGAGAGGAAAAGTTAATAGTTTTATAGTCTATTAAATAATTAAAAACCACGTTAGTATTAATATAAAGTTAAAGATCGTGAGGCTATAGGTATATATAAGTATAGCTATAGTTAGGAGAGGATCACGTAACCAAAGGCTATGTATTATCAGGAGGCGCAGAGTTAGAAGGTCTATTGCACTTAAGCAGGTAAAATCACTATGCAGTGGCCAGAGGCCTAATAAGTTCTATAATTAGAGGAGGACCCCTATTATTTTTACTATAGGAGACCTCGTCCTACTTTTAACTAAAAATATTAGGTAGAGGTAGCCCTCTTATAAACTTTCTAATAAATATTTAGGCCTATTTAGGATCTCATAGGTAATTAATAGGGGATAGGTATATAAGCTATAAGTAGATAAAAAATACTAAATCTATAATATATTCACGCCTATGCAATTAGAACCCTTTTTTAGCTTAGCTATTTTACTATAAGATATCCTAATTAATAATAATAATAATATCTATATAGTAGACTATATCGTTACCTATAGGGGCCCTAGATATAACTATTAGTACCTTATTAAATAGAAGAGCTATAGCGAACTAGATAATTTATAGGAGCTATAATATAATATATTAATAGACTTATAAAGCGATTATAAAGCCTAATTATAAGTAAAAGTATTATAATTGCTTTATAATCTAATATATAATTTAATAAACTACTAGTAATTAGATAGAAATAGGGCATACTAGCTAGGTATCTTAATTTACTAGCCTAAAGGCCCCTAATAAGGTAAAAAGAGACTAGAAAACGCCTAAAGGTAATACTATACTACCTAGAGTTATTAGTAGCCTACTAGGGGCGCTCCTAAAAGTCTTATATCTACTAGGCGCTAGTACCTTCCTTACTAGGACTAATTATATCCCCCTTAATATTATTATCTCTTAAATAGATAGATAGGGTAATAAATAGAGTAGTTAGAACCTCATAATATTACTTTAAGTTAGAAATACTAACTAGAGGAGTACTAGTAAGGTACTAATAGAGATTAGGTTAGCTTATTACTTTATTAAAGGCTTTATTTACTTTTTTAATATACTTAGCTTATATATCCTATATATCTAGCTACTTATTAGCTAGCTACTCTATTTCTAAGTAGTAGTAGTAGAGCTCCTTATTCTCCTTATATAATAACTTAGTCTACTTCTTAGCCTCCTTAGTAAGGCGCTACTAATACCTAGCTATATCCTCTAAAGTAACTACTTAATAGGTCTCTATCTCTATAGAGATCTTAGCCTCCTTAGCTTTATACTTCTTAGGTATTATAATAGCCTCGTTCTTCTTAACTTAGAGGGCCTTCTTAATTATAAGCTAAGTAGTAAGGATCTCCTCCTAAATATAGTTAGATACTAGTAGTAAAGCCCTAGGGAGGTACTAGGTATTTACCTTATTCTTAATATACTATACCTAAAGGTTAGGTATAGAACTAGCCTTATCTATAAGGTATTTAATTTTATTAGTAGTACTTATTATATAATAAGTAGCTTATAGTAAGTTAGTAAATAAGAAATAGAAAATACTAAGTAAAATATATAGTAATATAAGCCTTATTATTACTTATTTTAATATAATACTTATATTTAGTAGAGGTATCTAAGAAATAAATAAATTAGTAATAGATTTAGAACCTAAAACTAGTAAAATACTAGATAAGTAATAGATAAGTACTAAATAAGAACTAGGAGCTTATTATTACTCTTAAAGTAGAGAATTAAGCTTATAAGGAGCTTAATATTAGGGAGATCCTCCTTAGAGGGCTCCTACTTCGCTATAGCTAGGAGGTACTAGTAGTAGGGGTACCCCTAGAGCATACCTATAGTAAGGAGGGGAGCTTTATTAATAGCGTCGGCAGCGTTAGCAGAAGAGGATAATATAATAATAAATTCAGTATAGTAATTAAGATAAAGTTATTAGTAGGGGAGCAGGAGGCTAATAGTAAGTTATTAGTAGTAGTAATATTATAAATCTAATGAAGTAAGAAGGAGAGATTTTAGTAGAGCGGAACTTTAAATAATATTTATATATTTTTAACTTAATATTAAAACTAGCTTTTTATATAGCTAAAAGGAGGATAATCTCTAGATTATTATATTATTTAACTTTATTTAACTTATTATATATAGAGAGGTACTAAGTAGCTACTAGATAATAACTAATAGCCCCTTATATTATAATAAAAACCTTCTTTATTCCTAGAGGGAGAATATCTTTATTACTCCTATAAAAGTATTAAAAATATAATAATAAGTAGAAAATATAATAATTCTAAAAGTAAATTTAAAGTAATAAAAATAAGCTAAAATAATAATATATTTTAATATAGCTTTATAAAAGAAGGAGTAATTTCTATAAGGGAACTTAGCTATAACTATTTAAATAACTACTAAGTAGTCCTAGACCTATTTAATAAAGCTATAAGAGTAGTTAGAGTATAAGTATATCTTATTACTAGCTTATTACTCCTCTAAGTTATAAAATCCCTTATTACTTAGATATAAGAGCTATAAGAGTAGCTAAGGTAGAGGATAAGTACTCTATTACTAGTTAACTACTCCTCTAAATAACTTAGCTATCTAAGGAAGAGTTATATAATTAAAATAAGAGATATTAAATTCTAAACCTATAGAAACTAGGAAGTTATAAAGTTTTATAGGGAGGTATTAGATATCCTCTAGATAATTATAAAATAAACTAGTCTAAAAGTAAATTAGTTTAGAGGAGGGGGATTATATTATAAGCTAGGATAATATTATAAAGGAAAAGGCTTAATAAGCTAAGTTAGGGAAGTCTATAGGAGTTAGAAGCTATAACGAGGTACTAGGTAACCCCTAGATAAGTCCTCTAGCCCTTATCTAATAATTAGAGGGCTAGAGAAGAATATTTAACCTTAGATATACCTAACTATACTAACTCTATTACTCTATATTATACTAGTTTGTGATATTCTCTACTAGTATCTCGTGCGTGCTCTTGGCCTTTAACTCGGTATTAAGGTAGTATGCTATAAGGAAAAGACCCGCAATAAGTAATAGCCCTGCAAAGGCAGTATACTAAGAGACGGCGGTATTAATTAGAAAGTAGATAATAGCACCCGGGTATAATCGCGCGCCTTACTATAATCTATATATCCCTAAGCGAATTAGAAATAGTATTTTATATAACCCTCTACTAGCTACTAGGGAGTTAGGTAATAGAGTCTAGCTTAGCTAGAATCCCTAAGCTAGCTAGGTCTGCTATAAGCTATAGGTCTAAGGAAGCCTCGAGGCTAGAGAATTAGTTAATTATATAGTTCTAGAACACTACGCTACTAATTATAATAGAGATAGCTATTAATATAGTCCGGATAAAGCCTATAGTAGCTATAATAGTAATAATATAGTTAACGCTTATAATAGCTTAGACTATAAGTAAGGGGCTTTTAAAATTAAAGCTAATACTAATACTAGTAATAATCTAATAGCTAATAATTTTAGCTTATTTAAGCTCTAGGCCTAGACTAATAAGGAGCCTAGTACTAATATAGAGTAATATACCTCCTAAGTAGATAGATAGTATATACTTACTAGTCTACTAAATAAAAGTACTAATAAGGGTAGCTAAGATAGAGATAGAGAGGATATAGGGTAGTAGGTAGAGCTCTAAATATAGTGCTATTAAGGTAAGGATAGCCTATAGATATAATAGAAGATAGTAAGTAATACTTATAAAGATATAGCTATAGTAGAAGCATAGAGTAAAAGCTATAATACTCGAGCGGGTAGTAAATATTTAAATTAGAATAAAGGGAACTTAGCTTATTTTACTTTATATATAATAAAGAGGGTACTATAGATAATACTAAAGATAAGGAGGTAAATAATAATAGCTAAGTCCTAGGGGTATATATACTTACTAAAGTCGAGGCCTAATAAGATTATTAGAATATCTTTACTAATAAGTAGGGTACTTACCTAGTCTAAAGCGCGCAAGCCCTTATATACTAAGGTCTTTATAATATTAAGGTATAAGAAGAAAAAGATAAGGATAGAGATAATAGGATTAATAGGGAGGTTAATCTAGAAGTATTACTACTATATTAGCTAGTTAGTAAAGACGCCGCCTAGGATAGGGTCTAAGCTACTTACTAGGGCCTAGATAATAGAGACGAGGCTAAAGTATAAGCTATAGTTATATAGCGAGAATAGGTTATTAATATAGATATTAATAAGGGTAATAAGGCTAGAGGTACTAAGACCCTATATAGCGCGTCTAAAGAGGAATAGTATAAAGGAAGTAGCTAGGGTATATAATAGACTACTAGTAATAAAGAGAAGGGCGCTAGCGAGGATAATAAGCTTCTAAGCCTAGATATTAGATAGCTTACCCTATAATAGCACGCTCGCTATATATAATAGGATATAGCTACTACTAACCTATTAATAGCTTATAGGGGAGCAGAAGAACTTAGTAATAGTAAGAAGGGTAATAGTAATAATAGTAATATCAAAGGTAGTAATAAAAATAGTAGCGTAGAGTGAGGTAATAATAATAGTAGTTTATAGCTTATTATAATAGGATAGGATAGGTATATTAGTAGGCGCTATAGCTAAAGCTAGGATATTAGATTAGGCAGCTAGTACTACTAGTACCTAATATAGCAGACCTGCGATATTAGCTAGTAGTATTAATTAGAAAGTAGATAATACTACCTAGGTATAGTTGCGCGCCTTATTATAATCTATATATCCCTAAGCGAATTAGAAATAGTATTTTATATAACCCTCTACTAGCTACTAGGGAGTTAGGTAATAGAGTCTAGCTTAGCTAGAATCCCTAGGCTAGCTAGGTCTACTATAAGCTATAGGTCTAAGGAAGCCTTAAGGCTAGAGAATTAGTTAATTATATAGTTCTAGAATACTACGCTACTAATTATAATAAAGATAGCTATTAATATAGTCCGGATAAAGCTTATAGTAGCTATAATAATAGTAATATAGTTAACACTTATAATAGCCTAGACTACGAATAAGGGGCTTTTAAAGTTAAAGCTAATACTAATACTAGTAATAATCTAGTAGCTAATAATTTTAGCCTATTTAGGCTTTAGGCTTAAATTAATAAGGAGCCTAGTATTAATATAGAGTAATATACCTCCTAAGTAAATAGATAGTATATACTTACTAGTCTACTAAATAAAAGCGCTAGTAAGAGTAGCTAAGATAGAGATAGAGAGGATATAGGGTAATAAGTAGAGCCCTAAATATAATACTATTAAGGTAAGGATAGCTTATAAATATAATAGAAGATAGTAGGCAATACCTATAAAGATATAGCTATAATAGAAGTATAGAGTAAAAGCTATAGTACTTAAGTAAGTAATAAATATTTAAATTAGAATAAGGGGAACTTAGCCTACTTTACTTTATATATAATAAAGAGGGTATTATAGATAATACTAAAGATAAGGAGGTAAATAATAATAGCTAAGTCCTAGGGGTATATATACCTACTAAAGTTAAGGCTTAATAAGATTATTAGGATACTTTTACTAATAAGTAGGGTACCTACCTAGTCTAAAGCGCGTAAGCCCTTATATACCGAGGTCTTTATAATATTAAAGCATAGGAAGAAGAAGATAAGGATAGAGACGATAGGACTAATAGGGAGGTTAATCTAGAAGTACTACTACTATATTAGCTAGTTAGTAAAGATACTACCTAGGATAGGGTCTAAGCTACTTACTAGGGCCTAGATAATAGAGATAAAGCTAAAGTATAAGCTATAGTTATATAGCGAGAATAGGTTATTAATATAGATATTAATAAGGGTAATAAGGCTAGAGGTACTAAGACCCTATATAGCGCGTCCGAAGAGGAATAATATAAAAGAAGTAGCTAGGGTATATAGTAAATTACTAGTAATAAAGAGAAGGGCGCTAGTAAGGATAATAAGCTTCTAAGCCTAGATATTAGATAGCTTACCCTATAATAGCACGCTTGCTATATATAGCAGGATATAGCTATTACTAACCTATTAGTAGCCTATAGGGGAGCAGAAGAACTTAGTAATAGCGGGAAGGGTAGTAGTAATAATAGTAATATCGAGGGTAGCGATGAAGATAGTAGCATAGAGTAAAGCGATAATAATAGCGGTCTATAGCTTATTGCGATAGGATAGGATAGGTATATTAGCAGGCGCTGTAGCTAAAGCTAGGATATCAGATTAGGCGGCTAGTACTACTAGCACCTAATGTAGCAGACCTGCGATATTGGCTAGTATATGCTTAGCCACGACGACTTAAAGAATAAGAATAAGAATAAGAAGAAGAAGAATAAGAGGAGGAGGAGGAGGAGAAGGGGGGAGACGAAACCAACTAAACAGAATAGATAGGGGCGTAGAAGACGGAACGTTCTAGCTTGTCTTTATCAAGCAAGTTAGAACCGGAGTGGAAGAGACAGTAGGCAGAGGCAAAGGGGGGAAGGCTGGAGAGGCTGGAGGGAACGAGCTGCGGTGGGACAACATAGACAGGGCGAGGGAAACACAATTAAAATATACTACTATTAGGGGTAGGCATGGTAGGTACAAACTACATAAGCCCAGAGCTGCAAGACGATACCACGAGCGGCCATGGATCCAGAGCGAACGACACAGGTTATATGTGGTTTATTTACATACCCCGTACGATTGCATAGTTGCATACTCACCTCTGGGCCTTGGCTACGGCCTTGGCCAGGACCAACACAAACAATAAGTATACTGCGCCGCGCAATTTCTTTGCATCCTCCTCCTCCTCCTCTTGCCTTGCACTTCGTATTCACATACGCACGAGTACGGCGTGCATGTGATTCCTGGCGTGCCATACAAATCAGCGCACGCCTTGGACGCAAAAGACAGCTGCCGAGTTAAGATAACAGGGTTAGTGAAGAAGCGAACGTTACGCCAACCACCATGCAGAACAGACATCTCAGATGCGGTTGCTTGTCTCTATTCGTAAATTCAGCGTGTGGGCATGGGCTATCTATTGTGGAAACATACAATTCTTCTTGCTGTCGCCGCAAGTGAAGGTCTCAACTATGCACGCGACCTATTGTATTATATAACTTATTTCAAGTTTAAAACAACTTTTTCCTAATGGTTGCTCCTGTTATTATACTATAAGCGACTACATTATAGCTACTCTCTTTGTAATAGACTAAGCACTTTAGCAACTCTAAATACAGCCCTATAGGACGTCTCTTAATAGCCTTCTAATTCTTGTTGTTAGTGCCAGCTGGGTGCGTGAGATATATAGAAAACACCCAGTCCGCTGAAATAGACCGAAAGGACTTATATAATAGGCTCGTCTATAGACCTTTAGCTAATTCTTATATTAGTCATTGTCTGACTAGTATCTAGACGCTCGGAAACCCGCTCTTCCTGGGAATGGTTTGGGGCCCCCTCGAAAGGGGTTATCATATTTGTCACGATATTGATAGGTAACAGCACGCTCTCTTCAACTCACTTTGCTCTCCTGTAAACTAACTACTGGGCATCTAAATTCGGATGGTAATTTTCTATCGTATCCATGAAAAATCCTGCTTTCGGCATCGAGCATAGGCTAACTTGAGCAGGATGAGTGTGCAAACATGGCGTTATGCGTCTTTATGGGGCTAGAGAATACGCCGCTGAGCCAGGTGATAGCCACTTCATATGCGCGCCTTAATCTCTTCTATCGCATGGTAGGGTACACAGCAGCGTTCTTAGTGCTTCTTTACGCCATCTTCTATGTCGTTCATTTCGGACGGTTAGGTCGATGGGACAACCTGGCTAAGCTTGAAAACTTAGAAGGTATCGGTGCTGTCGTCGCGCTGCTCGTTTTCCCAGTGGCCATAGCAAGTCATTGGGGCTCCGAGTTCTTTGACATTAGTCGCATCGTTGGTTCTGTTGCTGCTGTTATACTAACAGCGCTTCATAGGCTAAATCAGGTCAGAAGGCTCCCTGTCGTCGTGCTATTCATCGATGGGATGTGGATATGTGATCGAGTGATTCGAGCGACCAGGATGTTGTGCTATCTTGTCAACGACCAAGCCAAATTCCACCTACTTCCAGATGGGGGAACTCGACTACTTCTAACGAAGCCCGGCATTGAGAATGACTTGCCTGGGTCCCATTGCTTTCTGTGGATCCCACAAATTCATCCTTACGAGAGTCATCCGTTTACCATCGTCAGCAACAGCCCATCTGGAATTCAGCTAGTGATGAAATCGCATGCAAAGTTCACCAACAGAGTGGGAGACTTCGCAACACTCAATGCCCAACAACGAGTATGGACATCGATAGATGGACCGTACGGAGCGCTCCCGAATGTGGGAAGTTATGACAAAATGGTTTTGATTGCCGGAGGGATCAAGCAGCGTTCAGGTTTGGCCTCATGAATCGCATCCTGTGGCAATCGGATAGATCAAAACTCAAGTCCATTGGTTTCGTATAGACTATCAAGTGCGAAGGTATCGTGATGCCTTCAGCATCGCCCGTTCCTAGCGCGGCACGTGACTAATATTAGCTCTAGAGTAACCTTTTTCTAGGGGTTATTCCTCTAACTATAGTTATAAGTAACTATATTATAGCTACTCTTATTATAATAAAATAAGCTCTTTAGTAACTATAAATATAGCCCTATAGGATATTTCTTAATATTTATAAGCCTAGCTCTAACTAGACCCCTAATTACTATTTTAAAATAAGCCTTTACTACTAAAAGTACTTATTAAAACTTCCTCTCTCCTATTCTTTCTTTCCTCCTTATTATATACTATCCTCTATTACTACGAACTTATTATTTCTAAATAACCTTAATTATAATATCTTTTACTACTATTACTATAATATTATACTACCTAACTATATATATAGACTTTATTACTTAGTATATTATATCTAAGCTAAAGCCTAAGCTACTAGAGTTTAGAAGTATATCAACTTAAATAACCCTAAGGGACTTTTATACTTAGGTAAGACCTTATTAGAAACCCTAACTCTTAATATATATATTACTAAGTAAAACTAGGATATTAATACCTAGTACCTATAGGAGATGAGTACTTATAATTAATATATCGCTCTACTTAACTAGGAGGCTCTAGAAGAGGCTACTACTAATACTACTTCTAGGACTACTCCTAAGTCTATTACTACGATATAAATAATAAATAACTTATAACCCCTTTAGCCTCTAGCTACCCTAGTTATAATTAATAAGAATACTATAGGTATATAGGAATAGTACCTAGAGTACTTTTATTCGCTCGCTATATAAGAGTCTAAGTAAACCTATAAGGACTAAGAGTTTAAATAGATTAACTATCTAGTTATAGAGATTATTACTTATAATATTATTATACTTATATATATAGAACTTCTTATTAAAGGGGATATAACCTTTTATAGCATTATTATTAATCTTAAATATTATTATACTCCTAGCGAAGCTAATACCTTTATTACTATTTAAGAGGAGTATATCTAAGTCTTAGAAAAGGCGAATAGGAGTATTAATCCTAACGCCTAGATTAAGAACTTTAGAGGTATTTACTTCTATACTTCTTAGCTTAAGCTTCCTAAGGTAAGTAATACCCTTGTTTTAAAAACTTTTCTTTAAGTAATAAGTTATTACTTTATATCTACTTAAGCTAATATAGAGATTATAAATATCCTTAAATAAAAGCGAGCAGGGATATTAGTCTCTAATATAAGCTAATATATTAATATATTTAAGAACCTCCTATATAAGGATATATTCTACTTAAGACTATAAGAATAAAGCGCTAGGGTCTTTATAATACTAGCTAGCTATATAGATAAGGCTAACCTATCGAGCGTTCCTATAACTAGTAACTTATCTAGTAGTAAATAGTACTTATATAAGTCGAGCTATTAATAGCTAAGTATTAACTATAACTACTTAGAAGCCGCCTTAACTAGATATTACTAGAAGGGCCCCTATATATTAGTAATAGATATATAAGTAGCTTATCTCTATAACTAGTTAAATAGTAACCTATGCTTTACTAATTTTTATATTAAACTCGCTTATAAGGGCTAGCTATATACTATACCCTATAAGGGTAAGAACTACTAAATAATAAGGGGGTTAATAAAGGTTTATCTAAGAAATCTAATATAACCCCTAGCTACCCTACTAATATACTAGTAGTTACTTTCTATATAGCCCTCTTAAATAAGGTTAAGGATAATATAGTTAACTTAGATAAAGAGCACCTAAGTATCTTTATAACCTACCTTACTTAGGACCCTACGTACTATATAAGTCTATAGTCTTAGATAACTATAGAGGGACGCACCTTATAAATAATAAGTCCCTACTTATCCCCTCCTTAATTAGGTATTATAATAGAGAATAAGTTAATTCTAGAATAGCTTTAAACCCTATTATTATAAAAGGTATATAGATTATTAAGAACGCTCTTAATAGCTTAAAAGGTGTGAACATAGAGGACCTTACGCTATATAATATAGGATATATAGAGAACTTTTATATTAATATTATCTCTAAAGCGCTATTTTAAAAAATAGGTATCTAGTATTTAGGGTATAACTCTATATTTTACTTTAGAACCTATAAGAATAGCGTTATAATTAAGAAACTTATTAGAAAGGCGAACCTTGCTTTTTTTTAAATATAAGCTTTATTCCTTATACTCTATTCCCGAGTAGATCCCCTGAAGTATTAATACTATTATTAATAACATAAACTATATACTTATAATATATAAGTATACCTCTTTTATATTACTACTAAACCGGAGTAACGATATAATACTTTAGCACCTCTAAAATAGCTACCTTAGCCCTAAGGCTCTAGAGTAGCTAGTATATACTACTCAGGGGGTAAGGATTAAAAGCTTAATATGCTTATAGTACTAATACTATATAGTTATATATACTAAATAGGTAATTTTAAGATAGATATTAGAAAATAAAGCAATACGCCCTTACTATAGAATTGCATAGGATCTCTTTAACTACCCTAAAGGCTTTAACTAGAACTAGTAGCTCATTATTATTAAGGATAAATATACTAGTTAGCTCTTTATATTTCTACGTATTAATAAGACCTATAGTAGTATTATACTCGCTCTATATATATTTAAGTAATAGGTATCTTAATAGAAGGGACTTTCTATTTATAAGATTAGATAAGACGTTAAGAGGTTAGTAATTTCACTTATAAGCTATATAGGATATAGAGATTAGACCTATATAGAAGGAATAGAGGTTAAAATAACCCCTCTATAAATAAAAGAACTAAATAATAGAGGGGAAATAGCTAGTTAGGAAGTTATAACTTAAATAATTAAAATACTTACTATAACTAGCTTACTTATAAAACTATAGGCTAAGATAGTACTAGTGGCGATAATACTTTATAATATAAGCCTACTTAAACGCTATAACTAGCGTTCGCTACTATAGATTAAAGAGGAGTAGTTCTACTAGTACTTTCACTAGTAATAACCTAATAATAGAGCGGCCCTAACCTACGACCTTCAGCCTTACTAAGGATATATATACGCCTATAGCTACTATATATACCCCCTCAAGAGGGAACGAGAGAGAGGAATTAATAAGAGAGATTTTAAGGTAGTACTATAGGGATATATTAGATACCTAGTAAGATATATTCTAAATACCTATAACTTATATAAGGTCTAGATCTATATATTATAAATAGTTATTATTATATAGAACGTGACGTTTAATAAATAGGCTTTCTATATAAAAGATAAGGTAAAAGAGGCTATCTTAGAAGACGTTATCTATAAGATAGTAGAAGAGATTAAAAAGCCTATATTATAAGTTAACTTTAAATTTTAGATCCTAGGTATTATAAATAAGGACGAAGCTATATTAATACTTATAACTAAATAGTTACTTATACTAACCCTTATTCTTATAACTAAGTCTCTAAATAGAAGAATCCTAAAACTTCTAAAGGGATAGGTAAGTTAGAAGGGGGGGTAGCTATTATCCCCTAATCCCACGCTAGAGCTAGATAAAAGCCTAGCCCTAATAGATAGAGTAATAAGTATAATATATATATTAGGAATAAACTATATATATAAAGCTTAGGGAAGTTAATTCTAAAGGGGAACGGATTAAGAACTATATTATAATTAAACTACTCCCTACTTTATAATATATTTTTAAAGTAAGTAAGAGCGATAAGAATAAACCTTTAGATAGGAAGCCCTTAAATCTACTAGTATAGCTATACTAAGATAGAGAGGAGAAGGCTAATGCTAAATAGAGGTCTAACTAGGTATATAACTAGGAGGGCTATAGCTAAACTTATTAAAGCTAATAACTATATAATCTACTACTTAGTAACTTATAACTAGGAATAATAGAAAGCAAATCCCGCTCTAGTTATTAGTTTTTACTCTAATATTATATAGAGCGGGAGTAGGTATCTAGCTTCTTTAAGACTTTTATACCTAATTAGTAGAAAGCCTTATTAGAAGCTAATATAGGGTACTATATATTCTATAGCTATATTTATACTACTATTTATAGCGTAAAGCCCGCTTGCGTAACTATAATAATCTGCGAATGTCTTACTACTAATAACCTTACTAAGCTACTATGCTTATAGAAGGAACTTTTAAACCTCCTATAAGCGGTCTAAACTTGCTTTAAAGAAGTAGCTAAGATTAAAATAGGTAAATTATAGTAAATAGATATATAGCGCGTTATTAATTAAGAGATAATAATAAAGAGACTAATCCCTTTGAAGTAGGTATTTACCTATAAATTTAATTAGGATAACGTCCTTAACTAGTATAAAGCAAGGATCTATATTTAAAGCGATTAGTAAGAGAAGTTACCCCTCTAATAGACTTATATAGTAACCCTCGCTACTTATACCTTTAGGGTAGTAATAGTAATTACTATATAATTTAACCTCGAAGTTAAATAATTCGATGTTATTGAGCTCGGAATTACGCCGCAGCCCCTTCGCAAAAAGACTATAACAAATTCACCTAGTTCGCAGGTATAATTCGGGAAACATTATATAGGTATTTAACCTATACCCTCTACTAGTTAAGGAAAACAATATAGGAACCCTATACGTTCCTACTACTCATAAGCAAACCCTCGCATAAAGTCGGACGCGCGCTATACTAGGGCTAATTATATAAGAGCTGAATAGGCTACTAAGGCTCTCGTGGCCTAGAAAAGCTACTATATAAGATAACTCCTTAACCTAAAAGGTCGACCTTCTAGCAAGGTACTAAAAGTACTACGAACGCTACTATACGAGAGGTAACTCCTTAACTAGAGAGGTCTTTCCTAAGAGGTTCTTATAGCTAGAAGCATAAGATGCTCTGCGAGCAGGGCCTTATACCTCTCCCTTATCCTCATCCTTATCCAACCCACGACAAATCCTTAACTATATAATTCGATGTTATTAATATATTCCTAAACGCCTCTTAGGACCTAAATAAAGACCTAATCGTTTATAAGTTACTAGATAGCTTTAAATAGCCTAGAAAGTATATTAAACTATACTATACGCTCTATAAGCTAAGGGACATACTACTACTCTAGTATAAGGAGTTCTCCTTAGCCCTTTAGTATCTAGGCCTTATACCTATAAACTAAGACCTGTATCTCTTCTAGTTAACTAAGAAGAGGGTCCTAATTATCTTCTATATAAATAACTTCCTTATTCTATTTTATAAGAACTATAAAGAAATAGTATAAAAAGTAATTACTAGCTTAAAGAAAGCGTATAAGTTAAAAGAATAAGGCCTAGTTAAGTACTATCTTAGAATTAAAGTTATTTATAACTAAGTAGTTATAAGAGTATAGCTATAGGCCTAAACTAGGAAGGGCTAGAATGCTAAAACGTAGGTATGCGTAGTTATATTAAACTATTACTTAACCTTCTTAGCCTCTAGCTTATAGAGTTTTCTTAAGAGTATATATATTTACTACTAATTTGCTAATATGTTACTAATAGTATTAGCTCTATATCCTATACCTGCTATTATTCCTTATAATTACCCCCCCCCTCTAAAGCCTTAGTCCCTAAGGCGTACTAGTAGGGTAATATAGCTCTACGTCGTTATAGATATTATTACTAACTATAGGGCGGCATCTCTATACTTTTATTATATTATTTACTCTTACCCTCTACACTAGATCTAGGTAGTTATAATAAATAGTATATTTTTATTTTCCTAGTGCGTTATAAATATTTTTAAATTTTAATTATTACTATTATTTTTTAATTAGTTACTAATAGTTATATAACTATTTAGTAGTATATAACTAGTAATTATTTAGCTTTATTACCTAGCGACTTAAAATATAAAAAGGCGTCTTCTTTTTAAGGTCTCTAACCTAGTTAGAATTTCTCCTCTTTATAATCTTTCTTAGTCTAGCTACCTCTCTTATTTTAATACCTATTTTATAAGCTTTTATTATAATTATTAAGTTCTTTCCCTTTTCTCTTCTAATCTCGCTTATATCCCTCTCTAGCCTCTTATTAATAGCTCTTTATAATATCTTATATTATATATATAAGCATAGTTCTTATAAAATACCTCTATAATCCTGAGATTCTTTCTAGCGATCTTATTAGTAACCCTAATAGTAGCTATCCTTACTTTAGCTATTTTTATAAAATATATTAGGATATTATCCACCTTTACTATATATAGCGAGCACGCGTAGAAGTACGTTTATTATAACTTTAATAAGAAGAAATATACTACTATAAGTCTCTACTAATTCGCTAATAGGTTACTATATATTAACGTTTTTTAGGTCCCTCAGGAGCTTTAGGGCGTAGCTTAGATAACTTAGAATATATTCTACTAGATCTAGATCTAGTAGCGTAATAATATCCTAACCCCTCTTTATTATTATTATATTCTAGCTACGCTTAGTAACTATTTAGTATTATAGAAGTATATTACTAAGCTTATTTATAATCCTATTACTAGTAGTAGTAGCTATAATATAAAGTAGCTTTAGCTCTAGGAGCTCGCCTTAATCTATAAGTACCTCGCTCTCGATATCCTAGTCTATATAAGCTATTACTCGCTATTCCCTTACTAATTATATCCTACTAACTACTAGTTTTTAAATTAATACCCTTTATAATAGTATTAATATTCTTTAGCGCCTAGATACTACCTAGCTAGTATATATTTATAATAATAGTCCTATTAACTACCTCTATAATAAGATTAACTACTTACTTAATAACCTTTTAATAAAGCTAGTCCCTATATATACTTATAAGCATAATATTCCCTTTTTCCCTAGGTTTTATAAAGAGCTTTAGGAAAATCTTACTAAGTATACTACTAATAATATCCCCTCTTATTTTATTACTATTACTAATACTCGCCCTATCTCCTGCGCCTCTTACCTTAATACCCCTACTAAGTATAGCTAAAGTAGTAGCAAAGAGTTAGTAAAGAAGACTAAGAGAGCTAAGGTTATTATTACTATCTCTAATAGTAATAGTTCTAGTAGCGAGTCGGGTAGTAGCGCTAGTAGCGAGTCGGGTAGTAGCGCTAGTAGCGAGTTAGCTAGTAGTTAGCCTACGGGTAGTAATAGTAGGGATACTAATAGCGCTAGTTTAGCAACTAATTACTATAGTAGTCGTAGTAGTACTACTTATAGTTATAGTAGTTATAGTAATCGCCCCCGTGGCTATCCTAAGAAGTTAATAACTAATTAGATAGTTAGCTCTCTTCCCCTTTTCGCTATAGCCTTAGTAATAGTTCGCCGCTTAATTTAATTAATATCTTACTTCTAATTTAAGTTCTATTTTATAGTCTCGTGGTCTATAATTACTAACCTATTATAGTAGTTTTAGTAGCTAGTTATCCTACTTCTTATAAGCCCTCTTATATTATTTATTAAACTTGTAAATAGCCTCTTACGCGTTTACTAAGTTCTCTATAGGCTCCTATATATTATATTCTATAGGCTATCCTACTTATTTAACTAGGTACTACGTATTATTACTAATACTTTATTATATAACGATCTCTTTAACCTCCTATTCCTCTAGCTTATCCTTAATCTCTAGGTATATAAGTAAGCTTTCGCTACTTACTTAGTAATTATCCTATAGCTCTAGTAAGGTAACTAAGAATATATTATATATCCTTTAGTAGTATAGTAGTAGATAAACTCTATAAGCTTACGTGCTAATTAGTTCTATAGTAGCTACTTATATAAACCTAGGCGCTAGTCTTTTATTCTTAAACTAGAAGTTCTTTATTAATAGCCTAACGACTTATCCCTAATAGTAGGTCTATTCCTTATACCTCGTATTATAATACTTAGCTTATACCTCTATAGCCTTCTATTACTATTCCTAGGCCCTCTTATAAAACCTTGAGATATATTTAATTCGCTCCCTTATACCCTATACTATAACCCTACTCGCAAGGGTTATATATTCTATATAATATAGGTAGTAGCTATATAGGGCCTCTATTAGTAAGCAGCTAGTAATACTATAGTAACTATTATTATATATAAACTTAGGCTCGGGTATCTAGATAGCCTATTCTTAGAGTAAGTCGCTAGTATATACTTATAAGTACTTTTCTAATATCTAGTATATCCTTTTAAACTACCTATTAGTCTAGGGGTAATATATAGTAGAGAGGTAGCGCTTAATAGCCCTCTCTCTTATAAATCCCTCCTAAAATTAGCTAGTAAGGAGCTTATCTTAGTTACTAATAATACCCTCTAGGGTATTAAAATAGCACTCTACCTATCTATAGATAATCCGCGCTAACTTAGTAGCTATTAGCTACTTTATTATTAGGATAAATATAGCGAACTTAGTTATCTAGTATATAATAATAAGAACTGCGTTATACTCCCTACCTTTATACTAATAGCTTAGTAGTAATCTAGTAATAAAGTCTATACTATTTTCCTAAAACGGGTACGCTAGTAGGGGTAGTAGGTATAACTTTCTATAGGGCTTATATCTTAGAACCCGGATCCCTTAGTTTATATAGCACCCTATAATATAATTATATATATCTATAGCTAAGTTTAGCTAGTAGAACTTCCTTAAGATTAACCTAATAGTCTTATTTACCCCTATATAACCCGGCTTATAGTTATTATAGTATTAGCAAAGGATTTTAAGTCTTAGGGACCTCTCCTAGGGTATCTCTAACCTTCCCTTATAGAATAAGGTTCTATAGCTATTAATTATATAGCCCCTATAATTACTAGCCGGTCCGCGTGCCTCCTCTAATTAGGTCTAGTAGTATAAGTTATTAGCTTATAATCCGCAGATAAGAGTTTCTATTACTTTAGAAGGTTACTAACTATATACTATTTTGCTTATTATAAGCTCTCTTATAACTTAGCGTAGGATATACTATTACGCTATAATAACCCTAGCTCTAAGTAAGTCCTCTAGGTTAGTAACCTCTTACTAAGCGTTCTCTATATCTTCCCTTGCCCTTTAGCGTTAGGTTATTATAGCTACTATAGTTATAGTAGTATTAGTATACTATAGAGCGCTATACTAACTAGAGACTAAGGCGTCTCTACCCCTAGAGCTATCTATCTAGAAGGGGTATTATTTTATACTAGCCCTTATAATATTAATAAATACTCTTAAGGTCTCTATATTACCTTATAAAGTAGTAATACTTATCTAGAGGTCTATTAGTAAGTTACTAATAAACCCTAGCTTCCTTGCTAGGGTTAGGAGTATATTATTATATTTTACCTCCCCCTCTATATAGTCTAGCCTCCTAGATAGCCTATCTACTAGGTTTATAACCCCTAATTTATACTCTAGATTAAAATTAAACGCTAAGAGTTTATATACCTATTTAATAAGCCTTCCCTAAAGGTCCTATATTAACGCGCTAATAACTCCCTTTAGCGCCTAGTAATCTATTAGGATTATAAACTTTTTTAATAAACTCTAGAGGTAATAAGCCTAGTAGTCTAGGCTTTTAACTATAGCGAGAAGCTCCTATTAGCCTACTCCCTAGTACTACTTAATATCGCTAAGCTTCTATAAATAATAAGTAACTAGTTATTACTAGCTATTAATATACTATAATAGGATACTAGATATAGCCTTTATAGAAGTATCTATTTTAACCCTTATTTTATAGGTTAGGTCCTAATATTAGAGAATAGTTACTAAGTAGAAGGTAGCTTAGAGCTATTTAAAGGCTTATTAGGCCTCTTCTAGCTAGTAAAATTCGCTTCCCTTCTTACTATTCTTACTACCCTTTAATAGAGATATTATAGGGGCTATAATACCTAAATAGCTTATAATAAACTTATAGTAGAAATTATAGAATCCTAGGAAGACTTAGATCTCCCTATATATCTTAAGTAGCTTCTATTTAGTAATAGCTTAGACGCAGGTTTAGTTTATTAATATACCTTTAAGTATAATAATATACCCTAGGAACTCTACGTATTATTAGTAGAACTTATACTTACTAAGCTTAGTATATAGCGCTTACTAGTAAAGCTTATAGAGTACTTAGTAAAAGTCTTTTATATATTACTCTCTTATTTTAGAGTAGATTATAATATTATCTAAATAAGTAATATAATAAGTATCTAGTAGCTTAGTAAGCGCTTAGTAAATATATATCTAGAACGTTACTAGGGTATTTATAAGTCTAAATAGTATAATAATATATTTTAAGTACCTATAACCAGTCCTAAAAGCTATCTTCTAGTAGTCTTCTAGCTTAATATAGATATAGTAGTATATATCTTAAAGGTTAATCTTTAAGATCTATTTCACTCCCTAAAGCTTCTTTAATAGCTTACTAATAAGGGGGAGTAGATATTAGTTCTTTAGTATTACCTTATTTAGGCCTTAATAATCTATATAAAGGTATAAGGATCTATCCTTCTTAGGTATAAAGAGAATAGGGGCGCCTGCCTCGCTTATTAAGGGTTAAATCCGCCCTATTACTTAATTATTAGTAATATATTAGTAGAGCTCCTCTAGCTAGTACTTATTTAGTAGGTAGATAGGCCTATATAGAGGTTTCTTCCCTTTAACTAAGTTAATAGTATATTCTATACCCTCTAGAGCTAGGTATTCCTTTATTAACTACTTATTAAACGTTACTTATTTACTAAGTAGCTCTAGTAATAATTCTATTTCGCTCTCTAAGGTATCCTCTTTACCTAGGGCCTCTATTAGTAGCTTATAGGGGGTAATATTCCCTAATATATATATAATATAAGCCTTTTAGTTATTCTTAATAACCTCTTATATAAATACTAATAGCTTAGTAATACTAAAGCGCTAATATCCCTAGGTATTTATCTAGATATTAATTATAATACCCTCCCTTCCTATAGAGTATTATAATAAGAGGAGGTCCCCTGCTCCTTTAGGGTAGGGAGCTCTAGTAAAGAGTTACTATATCTTCCTTAGTTATCCCCTTAAGTTAATAAGGAAGAAGGTTAACTAATATATATTCTAGCTTATTATAAAGGACCTATTAAACCTCTCTAATATAGGAGCGCGCGCTACTATAGGTTATAGTTATAGGGGCTTTATTAGTTAACTATTAATAATATTAACTTAGGAATAGGAATCTATATCTACTACTACTTCTTATTTAGCGATATTCTAGAGAATAATTACTTATCCCTTTATAATATCTCCCCTTAAGAAGGTATCTAGTTTTAATATAAATATAGGGGTTACTAGTATAATCCCCTAGCCTATTCGTTTTCTAATAAGTTAAGTTCCTTAACCTCCCTTATAAATTAGATTATATTAACCCTCGCTTTCTTAGTAAACGCCTAGTACCCTATTAGTATTTTATTCGCACTTTATTATTTATCTAGGTAGTTTACCCTCTTATACCCTTTCTTTTTATAGCTAAAGTATACTAAGGGGTTAGATCTTATAGGTTATATATTAGGGCTAAATATAGGCTAGCCCCTATTAGATCCTTATAATATACTATTAATTAGTTAATAAGGTATTAGGCTCTAGGAACCCCGCGTAGTTCTATAGCTAATACTCTACTAGCCCCCCCTTTAGCTCGCCCTTGCTATAGGGGGAACCCTTAGTATATACTCTTTACCTATATATTACTTCTTACTTTCGCTCTATAAGGTCTCGCTACTCTATTAGTAAAATATCTCCTATAGGTATTTTACTTTTATAGCTATATCCCTTAATCTCTATATTTTAACTTTTTAATATTTAAGCTTCCTATATAGAAAGGGGGCTAATTAGAAGTATAATATATAGGCCTTAGCCTTACTATCTTCTATACTAACTATACCTAAGTTCTAATATATTACTAATTATTTAGTAAAGAACTATATTAGTAACTATATCTCCTTCTACTATATTATATCTAGCCTTTTATAATACCTCTGCTCTTAAAGCTCTAGGTTAATATATAATTAGTAAATAAACGCTATAAAGTTAGCTTAAGCTAGGTCTCCTTCTAGCCTAGCCCTATAGTATTACTACTAGGTCTATAGGGATAAGCTTATCTTTATAAGCGCCTATTAGATCTATTACTCTAGCGTGCTACTAGCGCGTAGTTAGTATCTATCCTTAACTACCTAGATCTAGTTACTAACCTATTCTATAGTAAAGTCCTTACTTATAGTATAGTAGTTATATATAGGGGGTTTTTTATATTCTCTCTATAGGTACCTCGTTACTAAGCGGTTAGTAAGTTCCTATAGTAGGGTAGTAGTTTATTCCTTATACTACTACTATTATAAATATATCTACTCTATAAGGCTCTCCTACTATCTCTATAGTAGTCCTATTACTTAGGTAGGGATACTTAAGATACTAGCTTCTTAGAGGGTCTTAGGCAGGGTACCCTATTAGCTACTACTTACTATTTATTTACTAAGCGAGGGTAGGTCTATCTACTTTAGCGCTATCTAGGACTAGGCCCGCCCCTTTAGAGTTATTTCTCTTACTATATTATTACTAGGGTTATCTATTCCCTTACTATAGTATCCGCGCTATATTCCTTATATCTTAGGGCTTAGCGAGTAAACTATATTATATTAGCTAAGACCCTATTAGTTATATTCTATATATCTAGCCTGGAGTTTATTATAATTAAACTCTATTATTAATTCGTTAGTATACTATTACTAGTTTATTTTAAATATTCTAACTAGCGCTAGTTTCTTAAATCGAGGTAAAGGTAATAGAGTTATAAGAGTATAGCTATAGGCCTAAACTAGGAAGGGCTAGAATACTAAAATATAGGTATATATAGTTATATTAAACTATTACTTAACCTTCTAAGTCTCTAGCTTATAGAGATTTCTTAAGAGTATATATATTTACTACTAATTCGCTGATATTTTACTAATAGCGTTAGCTCTGCATCCTGCACCCGCTATTGTTCCTTATAGTAATATAAAAGATATACCTTTCTTATAACTAATATATTAAGTAGGTTATAAGGAAGTTTGATTTACTTAACTTAAGAGTGCTAGTAACCCCCTTTCTAAACTTACTACTTCTAAAGAGTAAAATAATAATAACGCTATTAGAGATTAAGAGTTTCGAAGAGAATATTAGCTCTATACTCTATACTACTATTATAATCTAACCTAATATCGCTTTTATATATTCCCTACTCTTAAGATTCCTAACGAACCCCGCTCCTTATTACTATATTACTACTAACTAGGTTATATAATACCTATATTATACTTATTACCTCGAAATATGCTTAAGTAACTTAGGGGGTAAATAGGTACTACTAATTATAAGTAACGCTTCGTTTATAAATAATAAGGAGATATAGAGGTTATCTTAAGGGTATATAATCTCGCTCTTTAGAGGACTAATCTAGTAGAAGGCTACTTCATAAGCTATAGTTATAATATTAATAATAGAAGTAGAGCTTCTAAGCCTAGAATATACTACTAAGGAGATAATCGCTCTTTAGAGGCTATTTAGAGATATTACTCTTAAACTTAGCGATATCTAAAAGATTTACTATAATAACTAATAGATAATTCGTCTTATAATAAGCGAAAAGGAACGGATCTTAACTAAGCTATAGTATATTAATATTTAGAATATATAGCTATAATAAGAATACGCTAGAGCATCGTTTAGTATAGTATATATATTAATAAATAATATACTAGCTAATAGTCCCACGAAGGTTCTTAACTATAAGAAATTTAAATAGTTCTATTCGCTCCTTAATCTAAAAGATATATAGAGAATAATTATAATAAACAAGGGATACTCTAAATAAGTATA
Organism: Colletotrichum ledebouriae; assembly: GCA_036785755.1. NCBI lineage: Eukaryota > Fungi > Ascomycota > Sordariomycetes > Glomerellales > Glomerellaceae > Colletotrichum > Colletotrichum ledebouriae. The sequence goes on from JAVHLU010001601.1 coordinate 22,696, forward strand.
GAAGGGCTAGTAGCGCCTGATTCTTAATTAATTTATAGCTTACTAGCTAGGGAGCTGAAAATCGCTCCTATAGGAGTAAAAAGAACACGATATACCCCGAAGGGCTACCCTAAATCGCTAATTTTCTACTACCTAACCTTAGAGGATTCGCTTATACTAATCTATTAGGATATTAAATAAGGGTAGTGAAAAGGGCTAGAACCAATAGGAACTAGAAAGATAAGAAATAATATAGCTTAACCTATAAATAGGTAAGAATATTAAGAGTAAGCTTAAAGGATATATAGAATAATTCGTAGATCTAATTAAAAGAGATTATTTGAATTAAGCGCAGATTCGCTAAGAAAATATTAAAAAATAAGGTATAAGGTTATTAAGGTACTAATTATAATAATATCTATACTATCTTCCTACTTACTACGCTTCTCTCTTCTACGCTCTACTCTATAGTCTTATTATAATAAGTTTATATACTAAGGGAGTTTTCTAAAGGTTATATAGCTAAGTCTATCTTATCCTATTCTAATTATCCCCTTAAGACTTTTTATAATATTATAAAAGAGAGTCTTAAAAAATAAATAAAACTACTTTATAGAAATAGTAAATAAACTCTATTTATAAATCTAATTTATTAATAATATCTTCTAGGTAAGCGATCTTATTATTAAGAAGGCCCCTTAGGTTTAATTATCTTCTATTATAAGTTATATCTTAATAATAGCCTTATTATTTCTTCCTCTTTATTATACTCCTTATCCTACTCTAATCCTTAGTATAGCTAAAACTACTTATCCTATTATACTAAATATAAGAAGTTATAATAATACGCTCCCTTAAGCGTATTCTACTTAATCTAACTCTACTAGTTAACTCTCTACTAGATATAGTTTATATAGCTATAACTATACTTATTTAAAAGGCTAGGCCTCTTAGGATATAATAATATATTTATAAGTATAGTTCTTAGGCGTTACTTAATAATTATACTATAACTTAGTATCTATAAGACTTATAACTAAAGCTAATATCTAAGGTATTTAAGCTTATTATCTAATATTTTAAATAAAGTAGACCTAGATAATACTAAAGATCTATAAATAGGTAAAGGAATATCTATTATAAGAAATAGTATAATATTATTATTATTTCTAGGGTTTATTATATTATTATCTATAAGGAAAGGAGTAAGAGAGTATAAAGAGAAGAAAGGTACTTTCTTAAAGTCTTCTTAGCTTAATAGGGTATCTTATAGAGCTATACTACTATTAATAGTTAAGTTATAGAACTCTATAGTAATTATAGATATATATTAAGTAACTAAGGGGATTTTAGAGTTAGAGAATAATATATTATTACTTAAGGTTATACTACTAAAATATAGAGATAGTAATCCTTCTTAAATTAGAGCTCTAGCCTATTTAATATATTAGAGGCTATATATAAATCTATCCCTCTACTATACTAAATTAACTATATAGGTATTAATTAATAGGAGCTTTTAGAGTTATATAGGGGCTCTTATTTTATAATACTATATATTAAGGTCTTATATAGCTTTAATAAAGCGCTAATTACTATTCTAGTCCTATATAGAGTTATAATAGAAGTAGTAGCTAGTTAATTAGTTTATAAAAGTCGCAGCCTAGTAATAATTATAATAGTTTAATAGAAAGAAAGCCCTAGTAATATCCTATAGATTCTTTACCTCTACTCTTTTAAGCTTTATAGAAGCCTAATTAATTTCTTTCCTAAGTTATTAGACTAGCTAGTAGATTAGAGTATAGATATTATAAGAGTAGCCCTTAATTATAATTATAAAAAGGGTTATAACCTCTAAATTATTTAACTCCTCTTATTTTATTAGCTTCCCTTATATATTATAAAAGTCTAATAAATATTTTACCTAGGCTAAAGTTATAATAAATAACCCTCTTCTATATTAAGTTATTAAGTAATTTATAGATTCTTAGTTCTATTATATATACTATAGGACTATTAGTATAAGCTTATCTTTATTTAATATAAGGTTCCCTTTAGGTCTTATAGTATTAAATCCCGCTAAGGTATTAGTAGGGCTAAATATAATATCTCTCGGGGTAGTAAGGGCTAAGTAGGGTAATATAAATAGTTTTATAGACCTAGAGTAGTTAAAATACTTTATAAAGTTAGCTAGTTATTATAAATTATAATCCCTCTTTTACTTCTTATAGTTATTCCTTCTTTTTATATTCTAGATATATAGTTCTTTTAATAGTCCTTCCTCTCTATCTAACTCTTCTAGATTAATAAGAACTATTAAATTAGTTTATAAATTAGTATCTATAAGTATTAGTAAGTTAATATCTATTATATCTAGAGAAGAAACCTCTAGATTTATAAATTAAGGGGTATACTTAGCTATTTAATATTTAATATCTTCTTAAGCTATCCTTTTCTTAATATCTTTATTACTTAATTTAAAATACTAATTATATAGAATTCTATTTACTCTTAGTTAGATCTAGTATCTTTTAGGAGGTATTTTATTAGTAAAAGCCTTTAATAAATAATTAATCTAAGCTTAATACTTTATCTTAATAGGCTACTTTAGAGGTACTAAGCTTCTAATATATATAAAGGACCTAAGCTAATTAATAAAATAGAGACTAGAGGCTTATAGTAAAGGGTCTATATATTAAAGTTCTACTACGTATAGTTATCTTATTAAAACTTCCTTAGCTTTATATCTTAGTAGAAAGCCCCTAGTAATAAATATTAGAGTCTATAGTTATCCTTTAGCTCCTCTCCTTAATTACTAATTATTATAAAACTAGTTTCTCCTATCTTATAAGTTAATAAGTAGACCTATAATAACTACCTTAATAGACTTAGGCGTTTATAAATAAATAAGTAGTATATTAAGGGACTTAGCTTTAATTTAGGTAATTATAATATCCCTTATATCTCTATCTTTAAAATTATCTTCTATACCTCTAACTATCTTATAATAGAGTAATTAGCTAGGCTTAGTAGGCCTTATAATATAGCGAGTAACTACTAAGATACTTTTAGTATATATTAGAGTTACTATCTTAAATATACTAATAGTATTAAATATACTAGCTATAACTTACTATAAGTACGAGGGGCGAATTATCTCCTCTACTACTTCTAAGGTTTTATTCTAATATTTAATAAGGATATATCTTAGTACTATATTAAAAGGGTCTATCTAACTAGGGATATTATTTATCCTAGGTAGAGGGTATATATTATATTTAATTAGCTAAAGCTAGTAACTAAGCTTATTAGGAGGTCTAAAGCCTAGGATATCTCTATTATTTTATCCTTATACCTAAAACCTATTTATACTTAGTTTATTAGGCATAAGCTTTATTAAGGGTCTAATTTTAAGGATAGGAAGGTTTAAGGATCTTAACTCCTAGATCTATATATCTAATACTTTATTATTATAAAAAATAACTTTCCCTATTATAATATATTAGGAGGAAAGTTAATAAGGGAAAAATATAAGTAATTTATAGACTAAAGAGCTAAATAGAAGTAATATTTAAAGGAAAAGAGTAGCTATAATATAGTAATTAATATTATATAGTTAGTAGATAAATTAAGTTTAAAAGTAAATAATATATATAAAGGGGAGAGGGAAACTAGAGGGCTTAAAGGGTAAAGAGTATGTTTTTATATCTATTAATTGCTTTAATAATATAGTAATTTATTAGTAGCCTATAGAAGGAATAATTAACTCTCCTCCCTTACTCTTCTTAGCTTTAATAAAGTAAAATAAACTTAGGATAAAAAACTTATAATAAATAGAATAGTAAATTAGAGCGGTTATATATAAGAAAAGAATAAAAGAAATAATAGTTAGTAATAGCTATTAAAACGAGTAGCCTAGTTATAAATTAAATAAATATTCTCCTCTATCCTCTATTATTAACTTCTCCCCCTTATAATAACTACTTTTAGCTAGCTATTTTAATCTTTATTTAACCCTTTTATACGTTCCCTCTTATATCTATAAATTATATCTTCTTATTGTAGCTAACTATAACTTCCTTATTTTAAATATTAAAAATACTAATTAACCTCGCCCTTATTATCTCTTATTTATAATAACCCTTTAGGTCCTTACTTTTAATATCCCTATACTTAAAATAAAGAAAAATAATATATTTCTTTTTATTTAGTACTCTAATAACTAACTTTAGGTATTCCTTCCTTTCTTTTTAATATCCCTATACCTTCTAGCTAATAATTATAATTCTTAGGTAGCTATAAGCTTTATTTAGCTCTAACTTAATATCCTTAGTAATAAATACTTAGAGGTAGCCTTTATATTATAGATATTCTCTAATAAGACTACTCAAGTAATAAGGCTAGCTTTCTAGAAGGCTTATCTTAGTAAATAGGACTTTAAATAAATATTTAGAGTAACTAAGGGGTCTAGATAATTCTACTATTAAGTCTTTATCTATACCTCTATTACTTTCCTCGCTAGCTTATAGGAAATAAAGGTTTTTTAGCGCGTAGTAGCTATATATAGCTTATTTATTTAATCTTAAGGTAGTTATAATATAATATCCTATATTTATTATAAAGAGCAGGCTTATATTACTATAAACCCTATATTAGGTATTTATATTTATAAACTATACTTTAAGTATATCTTAATACTAGGTACTCCTTATACTAATTACTTCTTCTATAAAACCTAAGAGAGTTACTTATATAATAATCTAAGTATCTATAAGTACTATAAGTATAGAATTAAATATAATAATAAAGTAAGGAGGAGTAGAGAATTTAATAGTATTAAGGAGATCCTATAGTCCTAAAGTCTAGTAGATATTATAGTTATAGCTATAGCTAAGTTCGACTTCTCGCTCCTTTATAATAAATACTATTAATAAGCTTAGGAATATTATCCTAAAGCTAGGTTTATATACTCTTATTACCTTTTTATAATAGAGCTACTTCTAGAGTTTAACTTTATAGAAATCGCAAACTACTTAGGGCTTTATATTATAAATTAGGGTAGGAAAATAGGGTTTCTAAATATATTTATATAATATATAGGGGGGGGTAAAAAAGGAAAAGAGAATAAGAAGCTAGTTAGGTTTTAATAAGAAATTAAGGCGAATATTATATAAGTAAGTCTATAAAGCTAAAGTCGAAGTATATCTAGGTATAAAAATTAATAT
>JAVHLU010001602.1:0-27892 GCA_036785755.1 Colletotrichum ledebouriae
ACTATATCTAGGGGGGTATATTATAATACCTTTAGTATTACCCGTTCCTAGCGTAATATATAACTAATATTAGCTCTAGAGTAACCTTTTTCTAGGGGTTATTCCTCTAACTATAGTTATAAGTAACCACGTTATAGCTACTCTTATTATACTAGAATAAGCTCTTTAGTAACTATAAATATGGCCCTATAGGACGTTTCTCAACAGATTTATTGCTAACGTGAGCCGGCGTCCTGTGTCATTGGTTCATCCTGCCTGCCGGGCTGATGCGAGCTACCGAAGATGGTAGTGATCTGGACCCTTGGGGGGCCGAACTGAATCAACCCTGCACACGGACGACGGTGGTTGGGTATCTTTTGCTCTTTTGTCTTTCCAAGCCACTCAGATTGTGACTCTCTGTCTCTCTTCCCGTCCCCCCTTCGACATGTTCCGGCCACACTGTACACAGAAGCCCTGCCAGAGGTGCAGATCTGCGCCAGTCCACGTTGTGCATATGGCGAGCTTATTTTTGGAGTTTGTGCCGTGCTGCAACTGGGCATTAGAACGCAGCTATGGGCAAAACCAAGGTTGCCATCTGCGATGCAACTTGAGACACTGCAGCTAACAGCGGCACAGCAGCCTGATAAGACTTCATTGATGCCATCTGCATATGTCGTCTTTGCTCCGCCACTTCACCCCTCTCCCGACGACGGAAGTGCCCATAGGGCTGCGATCCGGGCAGGTCGCGAACCTCGTTGCGTTCAGCTAGGAGTAATTTGTCGCCTGATTTGCGCGCCTCTTCAGCATGCGTGAGTAAGTCGTTCGCGGCGTTTATGCCAAGATCGCGACAGTGGCGAGGATACCAGCCATCCATGCAATCGAGGCAGAGGGCATCGTGGAGTCAGCAGTACCCTCGGAAGACCCGGTCGCTGTGGCATAGCCAAGCTCGTTGTAGACGCTCGTAGCCTGGTCGTTGCTGAGAGTGGCACTGCAGGGCTGGGAGTCAAAGGTGGCAGTCGCTGTGACACCACAGACGCTGGTAGCTTCAGAATCGTAGGTGGTCGTGGAAGCGTAGCTCATGCTGCCGATGGCCTCCGGGCAAGTCTTGGTGAAAGTCGGCTCGGAGCCACTGCTCTGGACAGTGAAGTCGAGACTGCCGTTGGCGACTCTAGGGTTCAGGTTGAATTCGCTGTAAACCGGTTGCTCAGTGAACTCGCATTGAGCGCCCAAACCGTAGACCCAGGCGAATGTGTATTCGCCGGCAGAGAGGTGGCCAATATAGCCGACCTCGAGGTGTGAGCTGTCGCTGAACTCAGTGTTGTTCAGGATCTGGGTGCCCAGGGAACCGTGGGCGACGGTGCGGAGGTTCGAGTTCTTATTCCTGGAGTAAATGTCCCAGACGAAGTTGTAGCCATAGTGGTAGGCGACGGTCGGGTTTTGGATATTGAGAAGAACGGGGTAGCCCTTAGAGGTCTCGCCGTATTTGCCGCCATGGCGAGGGAAAACCAAGTCAAATTCGACTGCGTTCTCGGGGAGGTCAGCGCTGACGAGTTGAGCGCAGGAAGCCAAAAGAGTGGCGCCGAGGCACCAGACCCGTTCAGAAATCATGTTTTATCGGTGTTGGAGTGTTGCTCAGTTGATCACTGCTGTGTGTGCCGTATGTGTGGAAGATGGGCTGGAACGGTTGGTTTTTGCCCCTCAAAAGTGCAGATCCGGACGAACGCCTCATCGTGGAGCGCGGGGACTTAAAAGAAAACTGTGGACGGCTTGTGACAACATCAGGTTGTTGTGTAAGGGCATCAGGATGACACTAATTTCCGATGATGACCCCGGCCCACTGCGTTGTTTATTCAATGTAAAACGTCGCTAATCATCGTCACTGCATTAGTCCCTCCGCGCGAAACTCAACGGGCAGGCAACCCAAAAGTGCGAATGGAGGCTGTCTACCAATGATGGCGTATAATGTCGTGTGTTCACTCTCCAGTAGCTTGGGTTGTGTTTTGCTCACTTAAGCTTCGTATCACAAGAGCCCGACCACCTCCAAGTTTTCAAATCCCATCAAGGATTAGACCATTTGCTGCCGTATCCCCACTGGGCTGCCCCTTCATGCCTACTTCTCCTGCAGCTTCTTCTCCGCCTGGCCCCCGGTGCTGACCTCGCACATATATGACTTGAACTTACGGGCACGTTGTCGCTGAACATTTCCTGGATTTCGGCGTAGTTGCGACCCTGCATCTCGGGAAAGTAGAAGTAGAGCCAGGCGCACATGGGTAGAGACAGGCCAAATAAGATGAAGCACACTTCGCTGCCAAGATATGCCTGATCCGTATTTATCAAGTACGGCATCACCTGCTGGACCAAGCAAGATGCCGTGGTCGAGGATATAACGTTGAAGCTGTAGGTTTTCTTGCCGGAGTTGCACCCTTTTTTGCGCATTTCGTTAGCAAGCCAGTCCTTGTCACAAATTTTCAGCGGGTCGACACGTTTCTCGTGGCCCACATCCCGGTGTTGCCCGGCATCGCCGTCTCGCCCCAAGACAGGGGCGTCAGTGTCAAACCGTGCGACTGCTTCCGGGGCTGGGTTACATCTTGGGAATATGTCGTCCCGCAACCCACCTGGCAGTTTTTCCGCTGACAGAGTACGCAACGGCTCCAAGAGTTGCCTGGTACCAGATATCCCCAGATAAGCATGAAAGGCCGTCGCTGATAGAAGCCTGCGTGCCAACGGTGCTAATGCCACCAATGAGAAGGAGGAGGGCGGTCATGCTGAAGACGCCGCCTACAATCGAGGGACGACCGCCAGATCGATCAACAAGTGGCCACGATGTCACGTTACCGGCGAATTCGATCGCGTACGCCGCCGGTCCAATTGCTAACGGGTTGTTGACATCGGCAAGGCGGAAGTAGTAACTGCAAGACATGCTAGTCTCTGTACGTTGAGCCTAAATTATTGACGTGAGATATCCCGAAACAAAATTGACACCTATTGGTTGTAAGTTAGCTACATTGAGGCGGAGGGTATCACCGGCGACACTTACCAAAGAACTGCTGCGACAAGTAAACCATGACGATGTTGAGAGTGCGGCGACCGTTTGTACCCCTGAAGCAGTCAAGCGATTGGCTGGACTCTTGCTCCTTCTTGGCTTCCTGCTCTTTGGCTATAGCGATGGTCGCAACAGCAATCGCACCATCGACATCTAAGTAGGTCTGTTGAATTGCCGGTACGACTTGGTTGCCTCTTCACGAAGACACATAATCAAGAGCCAACTTGGGGATTCCGGAAGGAAGGGGAGGCCTAAGAGAAGAAGGCCAGGCGAGGTCAGTTGAGTGATAAGAGGGATTCTCCACGATAAGTCGTTGTTCTAACGGTCGCTTCCAGGACGGTGACAGAGTTAAGCCATTGGCCGATAGTATTAAGTGTCGTGATGCCTTTAGCATCGCCTGTTCCTAGCGCGGCACGTGACTAACGTCGGCTCTAGAGCGACCTTTTTCTAGGGGTCGTTCCTCTAACCGTAGTTATAAGTAACTATATTATAGCTACTCTTATTATAATAGATTAAGCTCTTTAGTAATTATAAATATAGCCCTATAGGATATTTCTTAATAGTTATAAGCCTAGCTCTAACTAGACCTCTAATTACTATTTTAAAATAAGCCTTTACTACTAAAAGTACTTATTAAAACTTCCTCTCTCCTATTCCTTCTTTCCTCCTTATTATATACTATCCTCTACTATTATAAACCCTCTATTTCTAAATAACCTTAACTATAATATCTTTTATTACTATTACTATAGTATTATATTACCTAATTATATATAGGGACTTCGCTACTTAGTATATTATAATCTAAGCTAAAGCTTAAGCTACTAGAGTTTAGAAGTATATTAACCTAGATAACCCTAAGGGACCTTTATACCTAGGTAAAACCTTATTAGAAACCCTAACTCTTAATATATATATTACTAAGTAAAACTAGGATACTAATACCTAGTACTTATAGGAGAAGAGCGCTTATAATTATTATATCGCTCTACTAAACTAGGAAGCTCTAGAAGAGGCTACTATTAATACTACTTCTAGGACTACTCCTAAGTCTATTACTAGGATATAAATAATAAATAAATTATAACCCCTTTAGCCTCTAGCTACCCTAGTTATAATTAATAAGAATACTATAGGTATATAGGAATAATACCTAGAGTACTTTTATTCGCTCGCTATATAAAAATCTAAGTAAACCTACGAGGACTAGGAGTTTAAATAGATTAACTATCTAGTTATAGAGATTATTACTTATAATATTATTATACCTATATATATAGAACTTCTTACTAAAGGGGATATAACCCTTCGTAGCCTTATTATTAATCTCAAATATTACTATATTTTAAGTAAGGCTAGTACCCTTATTATTATTTAAGAAGAGTATATCTAAGTCCTAGAAAAAGTAAATAGGAGTATTAATCCTAACGCTTAGATTAAGGACTTTAGGGGTATTTACTTCTATACTACCTAGCTTAAGCTTCCTAAAATAAGTAGTACCCTCGCTTTAAAAACTTTTCTTTAAGTAATAAGTTATTACTTTATATCTACTTAAGCTAATATAGAGATTATAGATATCCTTAAATAGGAGTAAGTAGGGATATTAGTCTCTAATATAAGCTAATATACTAATATATTTAAGAACCTCTTATATAAGGATATACTCTACTTAAGGTTACAAGGATAAAGCGCTAGGGTCTTTATAACGCTAGCTAGCTATATAGATAAGGCTAACTTATTAAGCGTTCTATAACTAGTAACCTATCTAGTAGTAAATAGTACTTATAGAGGTCGAGCTATTAATAGCTAAGTATTAATTATAACTACTTAGAAGCTATCTTAACTAGATATTACTAGAAGGGCCCTTATATATTAGTAATAGATATATAAGTAGCTTAGATCTATAACTATTTAAATAGTAACCTACGCTTTACTAATCTTTATAAGGAACCTACTTATAAGGGCTAGCTATATACTATACCCTATAAGGGTAAAAACTACTAAAATAATAAGGGGGGTAATAAGGGTTTATCTAAGAAATCCGATATAGCCCTAAGCTACCCTATTAATATAGTAATAGTTACTTTTTATATAGCCCTCTTAAATAAGGTTAGGGATAATATAGTTAATTTAGACGAAGAGTACCTAAGTATCTTTATAACCCCTTACTTAAGACCCTATATATTATATAAGTCTATAGTCCTAGATAACTATAGAGGGATATACCTTATTAATAATAAGTCCCTACTTATCCCCTCCTTAATTAGGTATTATAATAGAGAATAGGTTAATTCTAGAATAGCTTTATATCTAATTATTATAAAAGATATATAAATTATTAAGAACGCTCTTAATAGCTTAAAAGGTATAAATATAAAGAACCTTATGCTTTATAATATAGGATATATAGAGAACTTTTATATTAATATTATCTTTAAAGTACTACTTTAGAAAATAGTTATTTAATATTTAGGGTATAACTATATACTTCGCTTTAGAACCTATAAAAATAGTATTATAATTAAGAAACTTATTAGAAAAGCGAACCTCGCCTTCCTTAAATATAAGCATCGTTCCTTATACTCTATTCCTAAGCGGATCCCCTGAAGTATTAATACTATTATTAATAATATAAACTATATACTTATAATATATAAGTATACCTCTTTTATATTATTACTAGACTAGAGCGACGATATAATACTTTAGTACCTCTAAAGCGGGTACCTTAGCCCTAAGGCTCTAGAGTAGCTAGTATATATTACTTAGGGAGTAAGGATTAAAGGCTTAGTATATCTATAGTGCTAATATTACGTAGTTATATATACTAAATAAGTAATTTTAAGATAAATATTAGAAGATAAAGTAATATACCCTTACTATAGAATCGCATAAGATCTCTTTAACTACCCCGAAGGCTTTAATTAGAACTAATAGCTCCTTATTATTAAGGATAAATATACTAGTTAGCTCTATATATTTCTATACGTTAATAAAACCTATAGTAGCGTTATACTCGCTCTATATACCTTTAAGCAATAGGTATATTAATAGAAGGGACTTTCTATTTATAAGATTAGATAAGACGTCGAGAGGTTAGTAATTTTACTTATAGGCTATATAGGATATAAGGATTAGACCTATATAGAAGGAATAGAGGTTAAAATAACCCCTCTATATATAAAGGAACTAAATAGTAGAGGGGAACGGGCTAGTTAGGAAGTTATAACTCGAATAATTAAGATACTTACTATAGCTAGCTTATTTATAAAACTATAGGCTAAGATAGTACTAGTAGCGATAACGCTTTATAATATAAACCTATTTAAACGCTATAACTAGTATTTACTACTATAGATTAAAGAGGAATAGTTCTACTAGTACTTTCGCTAGTAGTAACCTAATAATAGAGTAGCCCTAACTTATAGCCTTCGCCCTTACTAGGGATATATATATACCTATAGCTACTATATATACCTCCTTAAGAGGGAACGAGAGAGAGGAATTAATAAGAGAGACTTTAAGGTATTACCACAGGGATATATTAGATACCTAGTAGGATATATTTTAAATACCTATAACTTATATTAGGTCTAGATCCCTATATTATAAATAGTTATTATTATATAGAATATGATATTTAATAAATAGACTTTCTATATAAAGGATAAGGTAAAAGAGGCTATCCTAGAAGATATTATCTATAAGATAGTAGAAGAGATTAAAGAGCTTATATTATAAGTTAACTTTAAACTTTAGATCTTAGGTATTATAGATAAGGATAAAGCTATATTAATACTTATAACTAAATAGTTACTTATACTAACCCTCGTTCTTATAACTAAGTCTCTAAATAGAAGAATCCTAAAACTTCTAAAGGGATAGGTAGGTTAGAAGGGGGGGTAGCTATTATCCCCCGATCCTATACTAGAGCTAGATAAAAGCCTAGCTTTAATAAATAGAGTAATAAGTATAGTATATATATTAGAAATAAACTATATATATAAAGTTATTAGGGAAGTTAATTCTAAAGGGGAATAGATTAAGGACTATATTATAATTAAACTACTACCTACTTTATAATATATTTCTAAAGCGGGTAAGAGTAATAAGAATAAACCTTTAGATAAGAGGCCCTTAAATCTACTAATATAGCTATATTAGGATAGAGAGGAGAGGGCTAATACTAAGTAGAGGTCTAACTAGGTATATAACTAGGAGGGCTATAGCTAAACTTATTAAAGCTAATAACTATATAATCTACTACTTAGTAACTTATAACTAGGAATAATAAAAAGCAAATCCCGCTCTAGTTACTAGTTTTTACTCTAATATTATATAGAGTAGGAGCAGGTATCTAGCTTCTTTAAGACTTTTATACCTAATTAGTAGAAGGCTTTTTTAGAAGCTAATATAGGGTACTATACGCTCTATAGCTATATTTATACTACTATCTATAGCGCAAAACCTACTTATATAACTATAATAATCTATAAACGTCTTATTACTAATAACCTTATTAAGCTACCTCGCTCGTAGAAGGAACTTTTAAACCTCCTATAGGCGCTCTAAACTTATTTTAAAGAAGTAGCTAAGGTTAAGATAGGTAAATTATAATAAATAGATATATAGTATATTATTAATTAAGAGATAATAATAAAGAGACTAATCCCTTTAAAGTAGGTATTTACTTATAAATTTAATAAGGATAATATCCTCGACTAGTATAAAGTAAGGATCTACGTTCAGGGCGACTAGTAAGAGAAGTTACCCCTCGAATAGACGTATATAGCAACTCTCGCTACTTATACCTTTAGGGTAGCGATAGTAATTACGATATAATTTAACCTCGAAGTTAAATAATTTAACGTTATTAATATATTCCTAAATACCTCTTAGGACCTAAATAAATACCTAATTATTTATAAGTTACTAGATAGCTTTAAGTAGCCTAGAAAGTGCGTTAAACTACGCTATATGCTCTATAGGCTAAGGGATATACTACTGCTCTAGTATAAGGAGTTCTCCTTAACCCTTTAGTACCTAGGCCTTATACTTATAAATAAAGACCTATATCTCTTCTAATTAACTAAGAAGAGGGTCTTTATTATCTTCTATGCAGATAACTTCCTCGTCCTATTTTATAGGAACTATAAAGAAGTAATATAAAGGGTAATTACTAGCCTAAAGGAAGCGTATAAGTTAAAAGAATAAAGCCTAGTTAAGTACTATCTTAGAATTAGGGTTATTTATAACTAAGCTATACGAAAGATATACCTTTTTTATAACTAATATATTTAGTAGGTTATAAAGAAGTTTAATTTACTTAACTTAAGAGCGCTAGTAATACCCCTTCTAAACCTACTACTCCTAAAGAGTAAAATAGTAGCAATACTATTAGAAGTAAAGAGTTTCTAAGAGAAGATCGGCTTTATATTCTATACTACTATTATAATCTAACCTAACGTTACTTTTATATATTCTCTACTCTTAAGATTCCTAATAAATCCCGCTCCTTATTACTATACTATTACTAACTAGGTTATATAATACCTATATTATACTTATTACCTCGTAATACGCTTTAGTAACTTAGGGGGTAAATAGGTACTACTAATCGCAAGCGACGCTTTATTTATAAATAATAAGGAGATATAGAAGTCGTCTTAAGGGTATATAATCTCGCTCTTTAGAGGACTAATCTAGTAGAAGGCTACTTAATAAGCTATAATTATAATATTAATAATAGAAGCGGAGCTTCTAAGCCTTAAATATACTACTAAGGAAATAGTCGCTCTTTAGAGGCTATTTAGGGATATTACTCTTAAACTTAGTAATATCTAGAGGATTTATTATAATAACTAATAGATAATTTATCTTATAGTAGGCGAAAAGGAACAGATCTTAACTAAGCTATAGTATATTAATATTTAAAATATATAGCTATAATAAGAATATACTAGGAGATTATTAAGCGTAGTATATATACTAATAAGTAATATACTAGCTAATAGTCTTATAAATATTCTAAACTATAAGAAATTTAAATATTTCTATTCGCTCCTTAATCTAAAAGATATATAGAGAATAATTATAATAAGCGAGGGATACTCTAAATAAGTATAAGAGGGCTAGTAGCGCTTAATTTTTAATTAATTTATAGCTTACTAGCTAGGGAGCTTAAAGTCACTCTTATAGGAGTAAAAGAATATAATATACCCTAAAGGGCTAATTTAAAACGCTAATTTTCTACTACCTAACCTTAGAGGATTTGCTCGTACTAATCTATTAGGATATTATATAAGGGTAGTAATACCTCTAGTAAATACGTACTAATAAGACTATTAACTACGTAGCATACTATAGTAGCTATATTACTAGTAAGTAGATGAGGTATAGGTATACCTACGCTAACTACTAGGGTTCTAAATAGAACTAGGGCGGGAGATAGAGTAATAACGCTATATATACTAGAACCGCTTATTACTATAGAAGCCCTACCTAAACCCTTATTATTACTACCCTTCTTTACTATTATAATCTCCTCTTTCTAGGTAGTAATAGCCTCGTAGAGCGTAGCTCTCTAATAAGTAAGGGTTTATAAGTTATATTAGAAGATAGTTATAGAAACGAAGTATATATAGAACCTTACCTTTCTAACTACTAGGTTATCTAAAGTCTTAGCTTTAGTATATTAGTAGGCTATAATAGTAATAGGGGCGCTTATTTATTAATAAGGTACCTTACCCTTATAATAGTAGTTATACTTACTTATTATACTAAGTAAGTACCTTCTATCTAATAAGCCTAAGAGCTTACTTAAAATATACTAAAAGTAGCGCTTATTAAATAGAGGTATTTACTCTATTTCTATACCTCTACTAGGGGGAGGAGGGCTAGGAGGGGGCTCTAAACTACCCTTACTAGTACCCTCCTCCTTATCTATCTCCTTAGGGATTATAATAATAACGAGGTTAGTAATATTCTAATATATAGTTATAATAATAAAGGGATTATAACTTACTAGGAGGTATCTTCTTAGATTACTTAGGAGGGCGACCCCAGGGCTTCTTATGCTATAAACCCTTACCCTTAGAGCTACCCCCTATAAGTTACTTCTACTTCCTTCTACTTATTATATAATATATTAGTATATTATATATTAATAATAGGAAGGAATAATATATATATAACCTTATTATTACTCTCTAGGGGAGGAGGGCGCGCCCCTCTACCCCTAGCTTTATTCTTACTTTTAGTAGTATATACCTTCTTAAGGGCTATAGCCTAACTAGTCTTCTTTTTAGGAGGTATTTATAAATATATTAGTATATTATAATAGCTTTAAGATCGTTACGCGTTATAAGTATATATATACGCGCGCGCGCGATAAGGTTATTATTAGAACTAAAGTTAGGTATATATATATAGTTATTATATTATATATAGGGAAGAGTTAAGAAGGTAGGAGGGTAGCTAGGTTATTTTATTTAGAATTAACGTAATAGTAGCTACCCTACCTAAGCTAATAAGAGATAACGGATTCTACTACTATTAGTAAGAGTTAGTAAGAGTTAGTAAATAAAGGGTATTATAATAATAATAGCAATATTTATAAAGGTAGAAAACTATAACTATTTATGCTTCGCCTATACCTAATATAAACGACTTTACTTTATTATCTCTTTTATAAATAGGCTTATTAATAGGTTATTTATTAATATATCGCTTTATATTTAGGTATTTTAAGGGATATTATATAGTTAGGCGCTTTTCTAGCTATAGCTATATCTAGGGGGGTATATTATAATACCTTTAGTATTACCTATTCCTAGCGCGGCATATAACTAATATTAGCTCTGGAGCGACCTTTTTCCAGGGGTTATTCCTCCGACCGTGGTTATAAGTAACCACGTTATAGCTACTCTCGTTATAATAGATTAAGCTCTTTAGTAACTATAAATGTGGCCCTATAGGATGTTTCTCAACATTAAGCGTGTTGACCGAAACGAGACAGACACTACGCATCTTGACCGGAGCCAACTCGGCGACGAAATCCGGGCCCAACGAGTGGCCCAAACCGAAACTGAAAGTTGCCACGGCCTTGCCGCCGAAGAGCATGAGTACTGTCGTGCTTAAATACCGGAAAATGATGCCGCCGCAGCAGATGAAGCAGGCAATGATGATTTTTCGCTTTCGGCCGACGAAATCGCTGATGATGCCCGTCGCGAAGGCCGAGACGGAAATACCGATCGTACCGCCGGCGTTCGACAGCGACGACCCACTGTCCGCCAACCTCGTGCCCGAATGGCTTAGCGAAAGGGGTGACGGCAAGGAGATTTCCAGTGATCGTGACCTCGTAGCCGAAGTTGATTGGCAACCAATAAATCATTAGGCCTGATTGCTCTCCGTGTTCGCTTTTCGGCAGAGAACGGCGTGATGGGGTGAACTGACCGAAACTCAAAACACGCCTGTTATCCCAAAAGTCGCGAAAGCTGAGCTTGTCATTGACCTCTGTCGTCGGTAGCGCCGCCGCGGCTGCGACTTTCACATCATCGAGACACTCAGAACGCTATTTGTAGTCGTGCTGAACTATCGGTCCGTTCTTGGTTTCCGCCATGCTCATGCTGGGCGTATAGATAATAAGGTCGTGATAGTTTACCAAAAATAATTGGGATTTGGGCTAAGTTGTGGAGCCACCAGTCAGCCAAAAAAACAAATATTCAAATTCTTTCGAGGGACTATACCTCATTAGGCCTAAATTTTAGCGTATACAAGAGGTACCCATTCTGGCCAGATTTATGCATTATTTCCCCCCCTGCTTATTAGGTATTTCCCTTAATAGGGGTTAATTTCAGGGGTATAAATCACAAAAAGGCAGCTTTTTGCTAATCGAGTGTAGGAGTCGATTGGTAGCTAATTCGATAAATAATTAAGGAAGTCGATGCGGTACTTTGGCGCTAACCCATACTATAGATCCACCCCCTCGAAGTAGCGAAGTCACCCTCAATTATTTACCCTCTAATTATTTTTGGTAAACTATCACGCCCTAACTACGCGATGATTCAGGTTTCTTCGTTGGGAACGAAAGTTATGTCCTCTCCACCGGCAATCTCCCTTCCCGGTTGGGATCGCCCAGAGCCTCATAGCCTGGAAGTTTTCAACTTACGTCGGGGCCGGTTCCAGGGGCTGCTGCACTCTCAGCTTTCCCCATGGGTGAATGCTCCCCGCTCTCCGCAGATTCCACGTGGAGATGCTTGCCCGGAACCTCGAGAATGCTAAAGACCTGCCGTCTTGGGTATCTTCAGGACCTGGAGAAGGCATGAGTCAGGGCGGGGTTCACGCATGGACCTGGGGGGCCAGCGCAGTCGAACCGGTCTTCTCCAGCTCTGCTGCGGAGGTCACGAACGCGAACACCTGAAATGGAGTTTCAGAGACGCACATCGAGAGTTTTCCAGGGTGGTGGGTCCGGTTTGAGGATCAACGGAAAACCTCACAAGAACGCCGGTCCAGTCCCCATCGACCAACTCGTTTATCATTTCCCTCTCGTCATTCCTTGATCAAAAGCCCTGGATTCGTATGCAAAAATCTTTTCCGGGTAACTTTTATCCCTTTCGTCCCTTGAACCAGTACACCGGTTGAAAAATCTGTCAGTTTTTGCCCTCCTGAGCTCCGTGTTCCGTGTTCCGGTCCAGCTTTAACCCCGGATCCCTCTGCAAACTACCCCAGGTTTTCGGGATCACCAGACTCATGGCCATACTTACAGGCTGACTTCATATTCGACCGGTATAGCATAAGGCCTATTGTGAGATAATACCCACGGGAGAAGTCTGCGAACACCCCAACATCAAGTCAGTTGAGTCTAGGACGTAAATTATGGTCCGCCAATCACGGGTCGGGTTTAGCTTGGATCGTCGAACAAGAAGAGAGTTCAAGGATAAAACGAGAGATGAGGCTGACGAACTTCAAATTGGATATTGTGATGCGCTCGAAGTCTCCGTATTGATCACTACCAAACTGATGTGCTCACAGGTACCTTGAATTGTCGTATCGAATGTATGAAAGCCCCGGCAAGCTGTGCAGACTTTCTGTCATATCGCCGTGTCAGGGTCTTCGCCACATCCATGGGCTCCAGCACTTGAGTGCCAAGCATGAATGATGTAGCGGCTCAAGAAGCTAAACTCTCGCAGGCCAACTTCATTGGGGCTTCCACAAGTTCGATTCCGAAGAGGACCCTTTCGGAAACTTTTCTCTTAAGCTCCCCAGCATCTTGAGTCCAGCACACTCATCTACATCATCTATAAGCTCCAGCGCTTAGCGCTCGACGAGACCTATTGAACAGATCCGGGGCCTGCGTCCACCTTGGGGTGAACATCGTTGCAGCGGCGTCAGGGGCTGGTTGCAGTCAAGAGCTGCAAAACAACTCCACAGGCTGTAGATATATTCACTGATTCAGCTTGGCCAAGGTTATGCTCTTTGTTAGAATGGCTCAGGCCGGAACAATGATGTTTAGGATGTAAATGAGCCCGCCCATATGCCGTTCTGCCGTTAGTGGGTTTTTGAGAGATTGAGATAAGATCGCTGTCGCCAGGCTTCTCAGATAAACGTACTCGAGTTTTCCGACGCTGGGAACATACATGGATGTGCCCGCGCATGGCAAATGCTCTTCACTCACCTTGGGTGTTGGCTCCAGAGCGTTACAGTGATATGGAAAGGCTTTTCCCAGTAGCTATGTGTGTAACCAGATCCCTTGTTCATACGCTGCTTGGATACATATTTTAGGATTTGATCTTCCGGCTCATTTGTTATTTTTTTAAGAACATCTAAGCGAAATCATGATGGGTTCAGCCATAAAACTCGAGTGGAAGGCGATCAAGAGCGCGCCATAGTCTGAGAATTCTTACTCTTTTGAAATCTTGCTAGAGGTTCTCCCAAACCCAACGGTCATCGAGATAGCGCCAAGTAATTTTGTTCGGCAGCGGCGGCTTTTAGCTCCCTACGGCACGCACCGTCTAGACGATCGTTCATCTGCCAGGTTTTCCAAAGTATAGAGATCTCAATTAAAATCCCGCTGCCCAGGTATCAGGCTAAATTATCGAACTTTTTGCATTAGACGAAAAGGACTCTAGAAGGCCCTTTGCCTGTAATTTCAGTAATCAAACATAGCACACTAATGGATTTACCAGTCTTCTCACGCAAAGCAAAGCGGCAGAGTTATAGAAAGACAAGTGATCCTATTCTAGCACTAACGTATTTAGACATTCGAGTAACGTATCAAAGCTGGCAGGAAGAGGAAGACTCGACGTGATACCTGTCCAGACACCTGTCCAGAAGTCAAGCATTAGTCTAACAAATCCTGTAGTGAAGACCAACACATTGTTTTTAGACCTGTGAAATATACCACCCTCAGTCCGCGACGCACGTTCTGGTCACGTTCTTGTTGTAGCATGACTACCTTGGCGGACCGAAGTAGCAAAGATCACGTCGCCTCTTGGACTTGGATCAGGCCGTCGCAAGCCAAAAGCCATGCAGCTAATCTTTGAACATGGTCTCGAACCCTTCTAGTCGGACCAAGGCTTATCCGAACAACTTATCGTTCAGTACTTGCGCGGAGTTACTTCACGAGCAGGCTGGGATGGCATCTGTCGGACACAAAGTGATCCGAAGTCAAATTGAATTGGCGTCATGTCAGTTGGGCCTGCTCCCTGCTCGGTTTCGTTAGATCTTGGCCTTTGTGGTGCTGGCATGTCCTAATACCGAGTGTGTGGGCGTCGGTCTTGCCAACGGGCTGGCGATCCCTCGGTATTCGGATCGCCAACTTAGCATCCGGATATCATGAAGCCGGGGCTTCGACGGATGATTCCCACCAATAACGGCATTCCTAAATCTCGCAGCGTAAGCTATTTTCTTGAAGTGGACATTGATTTCCCCGGGTAGGTGCTCTCCCGGCGCTAGTGACTGGCGGTAGCTAGCTTGGAAATGGACAATGAATAGTTAGTGCCCAACTTTGACGAGAGCATCTTTACCTTTCACGCTCGACTAAAATGGACAAGCTAGGATGCTCTGGGGCTAATTGACCATTCCAAAGCTATCATGAAGAATGGTGACGGGAGCAGCGGTGAATTCGTGACATAGTGAGTCTTGCTTCGAGGCATTTAAAAGCAACACATCTCTCCCTCTCCGGATAAACAGACGTTGCTAAAAGCCACTCCAGACTCAAAGACTTCCACTCATTGTGTTGGAAAAATCACAATTGTTGCCCATTATGCATTTCAGAAGTCTCATCGTGGCCCTCACTGCAGCCAGCAGTGTTGGTGCTCAGCGTCCCGCAGACACATCGATTTGCGACTACTACACCACGGCGCTGCTCAAAAATAACACCGCTCAGAACCAGTACACATTGTTAACTCTTTTGGTCAACACTGTTGTCATTGGGAATTGTGAGAAGCGAAAACCAAGTCCCTGTTGAAAAGCGCTGACTTTCACCGTACAGACACGATGCCCAACGTCGGGGTCAAGGTCCCTGGCATATTGGCAGCTGGTACTTACAACGGAGCTGATGTGAACCTGTTGCCTTACTTCAACGGAGACCTTGCTTCATCTAACCGCGGTGGCAGCTCCGGTGTGTCTATCAACTTTCTTGACGGAGGAGGTGCTGCGCCCCTGATGAAGAACATGCCCGCAAACGATGACAAGTCCAACCAATAGTAAGTCAACATATCTCACCCCAAGCAGATCCTATTCTAACCTCGATGTTGCTAGCTTCCTTCTGACCCATCTCTATCAATTTTTTGGCGCTCTGCTTGGCTGTTCCCAATACGGTATGACAGGTTTCCTCGCTTACAGCGGCTTTGCGTCGATGTATGAGGTACACAAGTTCATGGATCTGGACGCGAACGAGCTCGGGTACTTTATCCAGCAGATTGCCATGGCCGCCGCTTCATTCGGCATAGCTCAAGATGATCTCCAGGCTGTAGGCATGGAACTCAACCAGCTCTTCGGGATGCGCTGCAGTCCCCCAGCGACCACCATTCCGGCCCAAGGGCCACAGCTACAAGCCATCTGCATCGAAGCCTCTTGCCCTGTCTCGCCCAATGCTACATGTGCTAGCTACGAGGCAGTTATGGCACCCAATAACTCAACGGGTATGAACGCCACAGGTACGATGACGGGTCCGGCTTCGACAGCCACGGGAACGACGATGCCGAGCACTGTGCCGTCATCGGGTGCTGCCATCCAAGGCGTCAGTTTGGCTGCTCTGGCCGGAATCTTTGTGCTGATGTTCTGAGACATCAGGGAGACGATGTTTATAGGTACTCTGCATGTACATGTGATACCGTGGACACGAATAACAATTTGTGTCCTGTTGTTCACCTGATGCAAGCTTGCGAAATTCTTAAAATCTTGTGCTCACTTGCCCTCATTCACTCGCATACGTTCAAAATAGTCATGAGCGAAAAGATACTCATCAGTTCCCCAGTTATCATCGTGTCGTAATGCCTTCAGCATCGCCTGTTCCCAGCGTAGCACGTGACTAACGTTAGCTCTAGAGCGACCTTTTTCTAGGGGTCGTTCCTCTAACTATAATTATAAGTAACTATATTATAGCTATTCTTATTATAATAGAATAAGCTCTTTAGTAACTATAAATATAGCTCTATAGGACGTTTCTTAATAATTATAAGCCTAGCTCTAACTAAACCCCTAATTACTATTTTAAAATATACCTTCGCTACTAAAAGTACTTATTAAAACTTCTTCTCTCCTATTCTTTTTTTCCTCCTTATTATATACTATCCTCTATTATTATAAACCCTCTATTTCTAAATAATTTTAACTATAATATCTTCTATTACTACTATAGTAGTATTATACTACTTAATTATATATAAGGACTTTATTACTTAATATATTATAATCTAAGCTAAAGCCTAAGCTACTAGAGTTTAGAAGTATATTAACTTAGATAACCCTAAGGGACCTTTATACTTAAATAAGATCTTATTAGAAACTCTAACTCTTAATATATATATTACTAAGTAAAACTAAGATATTAATACCTAATACCTATAGGAGAAGAGTACTTATAATTAATATATCGCTCTATTTAACTAGGAGGCTCTAGAAGAGGCTACTACTAATACTATTTCTAGGACTACTCCTAAGTCTACTATTAGAATATAGATAATAAATAAATTATAACTCCTTTAGCCTCTAGCTACCCTAGTTATAATTAATAAGAATATTATAGGTATATAGGAATAGTACCTAGAGTACTTTTATTTACTTATTATATAAAAGTCTAAATAAACCTAGGAGGACTAAGAGTTTAAATAGATTAACTATCTAGTTATAGAGATTATTACTTATAATATTATTATACCTATATATATAAAGCTTCTCGCTAAAGGGGACATAACCTTTCGCAGCCTTATTATTAATCTTAAATATTACTACGCTCTAAATAAGGCTAATACTATTACTACTATTTAAGAGGAGTATATTTAAGTCCTAGAGAAAGTAAATAGGAGTATTAATCCTAATACCTAGATTAAGGATTTTAGGTATATTTATTATTATACTACCTAGCTTAAGCTTCTTAAGGTAAGTAGTACTTTTGTTTTAGAAACTTTTCTTTAAGTAGTAAGTTATTACTTTATATCTACTTAAGCTAATATAGAGATTATAAATATCTTTAAATAAGAGCGAGCAGGGACCCTAGTCTCTAATATAAGCTAATATATAGATATATTTAAGGACCTCTTATATAAGGATATACTCTACTTAAGATTATAAGGCTAAAGCGCTAGGGTCTTTATAATACTAGCTAGCTATATAAATAAGGCTAACTTATTAAGTATTTCTATAACTAGTATCCTATCTAGTAGTAAAGAGTACTTATATAGGTAGAGCTATTAATAGCTAAGTATTAAGTATAACTACTTAGAAGCTACTTTAACTAGATATTACTAGAAAGGTCCCTATATATTAGTAATAGATATATAAGTAGCTTAGATCTATAACTAGTTAAATAGTAACTTACGCTTTACTAATCTTTATATTAAACTTACTTATAAGGGCTAGCTACGCGCTATACCCTATAAGGGTAAGAACTACTAAAATAATAAGGGAGGTAATAAGGGTTTATCTAAGAAATCTAATATAGCCCCTAGCTACCCTATTAATATAGTAATAGTCGCTTTCTATATAGCCCTTTTAAACAAGGTTAAGAATAATATAATTAACTTAGATAAAGAGCACCTAAGTATCTTTATAACCCCCTACTTAGAACCCTATATACTATATAAGTCTATAGTCCTAGATAACTATAGAGGGATATATAAGGAACAATAGCGGGTGCAGGGTGCAGAGCTAACGCTATTAGCAAAACATTAGCGAATTAGTAGTAAATATATATACCCTTAAGAAAACTCTATAAGCTAGATACTTAGAAGGTTAAGTAATAATTTAATATAACTACGTATACCTACGTTTTAGTATTCTAGCCCTTCCTAGTTTAGGCCTATAGCTATACTCTTATAACTCTATTACTTCTACCTTAATTTAAGAAACTAGCGCTAATTAGAATATCTAAAATAAACTAGTAATAGTATGCTAATAAATTAGTAATAGAGTTTAACTATAACGAGCTCCGGGCTAGGTATATAGAATATAACTAATAGGGTCTTAGCTAATATAATATAGGTCGCTCGCTAAGCCCTAAGATATAAGGAATATAGCGCGGATACTATAGTAAGGGGATAGATAACCCTAGTAATAATATAATAAGAGAGATAACCCTAAGGGAGCAGGCCTAGTCCTAGATAGTACTAGAGTAGGTAGACTTACTCTTACTTAGTAAATAAATAATAAGTAGTAGCTAATAGGGCACCCTGCTTAAGACCCCCTAAGAAGCTAGTATCTTAAGTATCCTTACCTAAGTAATAGGGCTACTATAGAGATAGTAAGAGAGTCTTTTAGAGTAGATATATCTATAATAGCAGCAGTAGAAGGAATAAACTACTACCTTACTATAGGAACTTACTAACTACCTAGCAACGAGGTACTTATAGAGGGAATATAAGAAACCCCTTATATATAACTATTATACTAGAAGTAAGGACTTTACTATAGACTAGGTTAGTAACTAGATCTAGGTAGTTAAAGATAGATACTAACTACGTGCTAGTAGTATACTAGAGTATTAGATCTAATTAATACTTATAAAGATAAGCTTATCCCTATAGACCTAGTAATAATATTATAAGGCTATGCTAGAAGGAGACCTAGCTTAAGCTAACTTTATAGCGTTCGTTTACTAATAATATATTAACCTAGAGCTTTAAGAGCAGAGGTACTATAAATAGCTAGATATAATAAGGTAGAAGGAGATATAGTTACTAATATAATTCTTTACTAAATAGTTAGCTATAGATTAGAACTTAGGTATAGTTAGTATAGAAAATATTAAGGCTAAGGCTTATATACTATGCTTCTAACTAGCCCCCTTTTTATATAGGGAGCTTAAATATTAGAAGGTTAAAATATAGAGACTAAGGGATATAGCTATAGAAGTAGAATACCTATAGGAGATATATTACCAATAGGGTAGCGAGACCCTATAGAGCGAAAGTAGGAAGTAATATATAAATAAAGAATATATACTAAGGGTCCCCCCTATAGCAAGGGCGAGCTAAAGGGGGGCTAGTAGAGCTCTAGCTATAGAACTACGCGAGGTTCCTAGAGCCTAATACCTTACTAACTAGGTAATAGCATATTATAAGGATCTAATAGGGGCTAGCTTATATTTAGCCCTAATATATAACCTACGACGTCTAACCCCTTAGTATACTTTAGCTATAAGAAGAAAGGGTATAGGAGGGTAAACTACCCGGATAAATAATAAAGCGTAAATAAAACGCTAGTAGGATATTAAGTATTTACTAAGAAGGTAAGGGTTAATATAATCTAATTTATAAGGGAGGTTAAAGAACTCGACCTATTAGAAAAGAAATAGACCAGGGGACTATACTAGTAACCCCTATACTTATATTAAAATATAATACCTTCCTAAGGGGAAATACTATAAAAAGATAGGTAATTATTCTCTAGAACGTTACTAAATAAGAAGTAGTAGTAGATATAGATTCCTATTCCTAAGCTAATATTATTAGTAGTTAACTAGTAAAGTCCCTATAACTATAACCTATAGTAGCCCACGCCCTTATATTAGAGGGGTTTAATAGGTCCTCTATAATAGGCTAGAATATATACTAGTTAACCTTCTTCCTTATTAACTTAAGGGGATAACTAAGGAAGATATAGTAACTCTTCGCTAGGGCTCCCTGCCCTAAAGGAGTAGGGGACCTCTTTTTATTATAATACTCTATAGAAAGGGAGGGTATTATAATTAATACCTAGACAAATACCTAGGGATATAAGCGCCTTAGTATTACTAAGCTATTAATATTTATATAGGAGGTTATTAAGAATAGCTAGAGGGCTTATATAATATATATATTAGGGAATATTACCCCCTATAAGCTACTAATAGAGGCCCTAGGCAAAGAGGACGCCTTAGAGGGCGAAGTAGAATTACTACTAGAGCTACTTAGCAAATAAGCGATATTTAATAAGTAGTTAGTAAAGGAATACCTAGCCCTAGAGGGTATAGAATATACTATTAACTTAGTTAAAGGGAAGAAACCTCTATATAAGCTTATCTACTTATTAAATAAGTACTAGCTAGAGGAGCTTTACTAATATATTACTAATAAATAAGTAATAGGATAGATTTAACCCTTAATAAGCGAGGTAAGTACCCTTATTCTCTTTATATCTAAGAAGGATAGATCCTTATACCTTTATATAGATTATCAAGGCTTTAATAAGGTAATACTAAAGAAGTAATATCTACTCCCCCTTATTAGTAAGCTATTAGATAGGCTTTAGGGAGCGAAATAGATCTTAAAGATTAACCTTTAAGATATATATTATTATATCTATATTAAGCTAGAAGACTACTAGAAGATAGCTTTTAGGACTTATTATAAGTACTTTAAATATACTATTATACTATTTAGACTTATAAATACCCTAGTAATATTCTAGGTATATATTTACTAAGCGCTCGCTAAGCTACTAGATACTTATTATATTACTTATATAGATAATATTATAGTTTACTTTAAGATAAGAGAGTAATATATAAAAGACCTTTGCTAAGTACTCTATAAGCTTTACTAGTAGGCGCTTTATACTAAGCTTAGTAAGTATAGGTTCTATTAATAATAAGTAGAGTTCCTAGGGTATATTATTATACCTAAAGGTATATTAATAGATTAAACCTATATCTAAGCTATTACTAAATAGAAGCTACTTAAGATATATAGGGAGATCTAAGTCTTCCTAGGATTCTATAATTTCTACTATAAGTTTATTATAAGCTATTCGGTATTATAGCCCCTATAATATCCCTACTAAAGGGTAGTAAGAATAGTAAGAAGGGAAGCGAATTTTACTAGCTAGAAGAGGCCTAATAGGCCTTCGAATAGCTCTAAGCTACCTTCTACTTAGTAACTATTCTCTAATATTAGGACCTAACTTATAAAGTAAGGGTTAAAACGGATACTTCTATAAAAGCTATATCTAGTATCCTATTATAATATATTAATAGCTAGTAGCAACTAGTTACCTACTATTTATAGAAGCTTAGTAATACTAAGTAGTATTAGGGAGTAGGTTAATAAGAGCTTCTTATTATAATTAAAAGCTTAGACTACTAGGCTTACTACCTTTAGGGTATATTAAAAAAGTTTATAATCCTAATAGATTATTAAGTGCTAAAGGGAGTTATTAGCGCGTTAGCGCGGGACCTTTAGGGAAGGCTTACTAAATAAGTATATAAACTCTTAGTATTTAACTTTAACGTAGAGTATAAGTTAGGGGTTATAAACCTAGTAAATAAGCTATCTAGGAGGCTAAACTATATAGAAAGGGAGGTAAAATATAATAATATACTCCTAACCTTAGTAAGGAAGCTAAGGTTTATTAGTAACCTACTAGTAGACCTCTAGATAAGTTTTACTACTTTATAAGGTAATATAGAGACCTTAAAAGTATTTATTAACGCTATAAGGGCTAGTATAAAATAATATCCCTTCTAGGTAGATAGCTCTAGGGGTAGAGACGCCTTAGTCTCTAGTTAGTATAGCGCTCTATAGTATACTAATACTATTATAACTATAGTAGCTATAATAACCTAATACTAAAGAGTAAGGGAAGATATAGAGAACGCTTAATAAGAGGTTATTAACCTAGAGGACTTGCTTAGAGCTAGGGTTATTATAATATAGTAATATATCCTACGCTAAGTTATAAGGGAGCTTATAATAAGCGAAACGGCGTATAGTTAGTAACCCTCTAAAGTAATAAAAAGTCTTATCTATAGACTATAGGCTAACGACTTATACTACTAGACCTAATTAGAGAGGGTATATAAACTAGCTAGCGATCGTAGGGGCTATATAATTAATAGCTATAGAACCTTATTCTATAAGGGAAGGTTAGAGATACCCTAGGAGAGGTCCCTAAGACTTAAATCCTTTGCTAATACTATAATAACTATAGAGTAGGTTATATAGGGGTAAATAAGACTACTAAGTTAATCTTAAGGAAGTTCTACTAGCTAAACTTAGCTATAGATATATATAATTATATTATAGGGTGCTATATATACTAAGGGATCCGGGTTCCGAGGTATAAGCCCTATAGAAAGTTATACCTACTACCCTTACTAGCATACCCGTTTTAGGAAATTAGTATAGACTTTATTACTAGACTACTACTAAGCTATTAGTATAAAGGCGGGGAGTATGACGTAGTTCTCGTTATTATATACTAGATAGCTAAGTTTATTATATTTATCCTAATAATAAAGTAGCTAATAGCTACTAAGTTAGCGTAGATTATCTATAAATAGGGCGAGTGCTATTTTAATACCCTAGAGGGTATTATTAGTAACTAGGATAAGCTCCTTATTAGCTAATTTTAGGAGGAATTTATAAGAGAGAGGGCTATTAAGCGCTACCTCTCTACTATATATTACCCCTAGACTAATAAGTAATTTAAAAGGATATACTAGATATTAGAAAAGTACCTATAAGTATACGCTAGCGACTCGCTATAAGAATAGGCTATCTAGTTACCTAAGGCTAAGTTTATATATAATAATAGTCGCTATAGTACTAATAGCTATTTACTAATAGAGGCTTTATATAGCTACTACCTATATTATATAGAATATATAACCCCTGCGAATAGGGTTATAGTATAGGGTATAAAGGAGCGAATTAAATATATCTCAAGGCTTTATAAGAGGGCTTAGGAATAGTAATAGAAAGCTACTAAGGTATAAGCTAAGTATTATAATATAAGGTATAAGGAATAGACCTACTATTAGGGATAAGTCGTTAGGCTATTAATAAAGAACTTCTAGTTTAAGAATAAAAAACTAGCGCTTAGATTTGTATAGTTAGTTATTATAGAACTAATTAGTATATAAGCTTATAGAGTTTATCTATTACTATAGTACTAAACGATATATAATATATTCTTAGTTATCTTACTAGAGCTATAGGATAATTACTAAGTAAGTAGCGAGGGCTTGCTTATATACCTAGAGCTTAAGGATAAGCTAGAGGAATAGGAGGTTAAAGAGATCGTTATATAATAAAGCGCTAGTAATAATATATAGTATTTAGTTAAGTAGGTAGGATAGCCTATAGAATATAATATATAAGAGCTTATAGAGAACTTAGCGAACGTATAAGAGGCTATTTATAAGTTTAATAGATAATATAAGAGGGCTTATAAGAAGTAGTATAACTAGTTACTAAAACCTTTATAATAGGTTAGTAATTATAAACTATAAGACTATAAAATAGAACTTAAATTAGAAGCAAAACATTAATTAAATTAAGTAGCGAATTATTACTAAGGCTATAGCGAAAAGGGGTATTATCTTATAAAAAGGGAAAAGAGCTAACTATCTAATTAGTTATTAACTTCTTAGGATAGCTACGGGGGCGACTATTATTACTACTATAACTATAAGTAGTACTACTACGACTACTATAGCAACTAGTTACTAAACTAGCGCTATTAGTATCCCTATTATTACTACCTATAAGCTAACTACTAGCTAACTTACTACTAGCGCTACTACCTAACTTACTACTAGAACTATTACTATTAGAGATAGTAATAATAACCTTAGCTCTCTTAGTCTTTTTTACTAACTCTTTGCTACTACTTTAGCTATACTTAGTAGGGGTACTAAGGTAAGAGGCGCGGGAGATAGGGCGAGTACTAGTAATAGTAATAAAGCAGGGGGGGATATTATTAGTAGTATACTTAGCGAGATTTTCCTAAAGCTCCTTATAAAACCTAGGGAAAAAGGCGATATCGCGCTTATAGGCGCGTATAGGGACTAGCTTTATTAAAAGGTTATTAAGTAGGTAGTTAATCTTATTATAGAAGTAGTTAATAGGACTAAAGTAGTTAATAGGACTATTATTACGAATATACGCCGGCTAGGTAGCGTTTAGGCACTAAAGAATATTAATACTATTATAAAGGGTACTAACCTAAAGACTAGTAGTTAGTAGGATATAATTAGCGAGGGAATAGTAAGTAATAGCTTATATAAACTAGGATATTAAGCGCGAGGTGCTCACGGATTAAAGCGAGCTCCTAGAGCTAAAGCTGCTCTATATTATAGTTACTACTACTAGTAGTAGGACTATAAATAATCTTAGTAATACGCTTCTATACTACTAAATAGTTACTAAGCGTAGCTAGAATATAATAATAATAAAG
This sequence comes from Colletotrichum ledebouriae, assembly GCA_036785755.1. Classification (NCBI taxonomy): domain Eukaryota; kingdom Fungi; phylum Ascomycota; class Sordariomycetes; order Glomerellales; family Glomerellaceae; genus Colletotrichum; species Colletotrichum ledebouriae. The sequence goes on from JAVHLU010001602.1 coordinate 24,902, forward strand.
AGGGGTTAGGACGCTATTGCGCTATTAGATCTAGATCTAGTAGAATATATTCTAAGTTATCTAGGCTATACCCTAAAGCTCCTAAGGGACCTAAAAAACGTTAATATATAGTAACCTATTAGCAAATTAGTAGAGACTTATAGTAGTATATTTCTTCTTATTAAAGTTATAATAAACACACTTCTACGTATACTTACTATATATATAGCGAAGGTAGATAATATCCTAATATATTTTATAAAGATAGCTAAGGTAAGGATAGCTACTATTAGTATTACTAGTAAGATCGCTAGAAAGAATCTCAGGATTATAGAGGTATTTTATAAGAACTATCCTTATACGCGTAATATAAGATATTATAGAGAGCTATTAGTAAGAGGCTAGAAAGGGATATAAGTAAGATTAGAAGAGAAAGGGAGAGAACTTAATAATTATAATAAAAGCTTATAAAATAAGTATTAAAATAAGAGAAGTAGCTAGACTAAAAAAGATTATTAAGAGGAGAAATTCTAACTAGGTTAGAGACCTCGAAAAGAAGACGCCCTTTTATATTATAAGTCGCTAGGTAATAAGGCTAAATAATTACTAGTTATATACTACTAAATAGTTATATAACTATTAGTAACTAATTAAAAAATAATAGTAATAATTAAAATTTAAAAATCCCTATAACGCACTAGGAAAACGAAAATACGTTATTTACTATAACTACTTAGATCTAGCGTAGAGGGCGAGAGTAAATAATATAATAAAGGCGTAGAGACGCTACCCTATAGTTAGCAATAATATCTATAATAATATAGAGCTATATTACCCTATCAGTACGCCTTAGGGACTAAGGCTTTAGAGGGGGGGTAATTATAAGGAATAATAGCGGGTATAGGGTATAGAGCTAATACTATTAGCAAAATATTAGTAAATTAGTAGTAAATATATATACCCTTAAGAAAACTCTATAAGCTAGAGACTTAGAAGGTTAAGCAATAGTTTAATATAACTACGCATACCTACGTTTTAGCATTCTAGCCCTTCCTAGTTTAGGCCTATAGCTATACTCTTATAGGATATACCTTATAAATAATAAGTCCCTACTTATCCCCTTCTTAATTAGGTATTATAATAGAGAATAAGTTAATTTTAGAATAGCTTTATACCTAATTATTATAAAGGGTATATAGATTCTTAAGAACGCTTTTAATAGCCTAAAAGATATAAATATAGAGGACCTTATACTCTATAATATAGAATATATAGAGAACGTTTATATTAATATTATCTCTAAAGCGCTACTTTAGAAAATAGGTATTTAATATCCAGGGTATAACTATATACTTCGCTTTAGAACCTATAAGAATAGTATTATAATTAAGAAACTTATTAGGAAAGTAAACCTCGCTTTCCTTAAATATAAGCCTTATTCCTTATACTCTATTCCTAAGTAGATCCCCTAAAGTATTAATACTATTATTAATAATATAAACTATATACTTATAATATATAAGTATACCTCTTTTATACTACTACTAGACCAGAGCGACGATATAATACTTTAATACCTCTAAAGTAGCTACCTTAGCCCCGAGGCTCTAGAGTAGCTAGTATACGCTACTCGGGGGGTAAGGATTAAAGGCCTAATACGCCCATAATACTAATATTATATAGTTATATATACTAAATAGGTAATTTTAAGATAAATATTAGAAGATAAGGTAATACACCCTTACTATAAGATCGCATAGGATCTATTTAACTACTTTAAAAGCTTTAACTAGAACTAGTAGCTCCTTATTATTAAGAATAAATATACTAGTTAGCTCTTCGTATTCCTATATATTAATAAGACCTATAGTAGCGTTATACTTGCTCTATATACTTTTAAGTAATAGGTATCTTAATAAAAGGGACTTTCTATTTATAAGATTAGATAAGATATCAAGAGGTTAGTAATTTTACTTATAAGCTATATAGGATGTAAGAATACCGAAGGTATATCTTAAAAGTTCTATAATAATCCTATAAGGTTTATATAAACCTTAATAAATAACTATAGTATATATAGTCATATACCCATATAATATCTCTTGAATAATACTTTAATAACTATAAAACATAAAGTAATAACTATAAAAGTATTTCCTTCATGGGATAAATACTTTAAAAATCTATATAAATTCTAATAATAGCAATAACCTTATATATATATATATACATTTATAATCCTTAGCTTTATAGCTATAAATATATAGAAGTTACGCACGGACCATATAGTGATCCGAGCGCGATTTCTGCTTAATAAGCTACTGCTTTGCAGTTACGTTTTAGAATATCTTACCCCTTACTTCATGAGGGTAGGATTTATAACTTAGAAACAATAACAACATTATTAACATCATTATTAACAATATCATCAATAATAACATCATTAATACTATTAATTAATTCTAGGGAAAATACCTCCTTATGCTTAACTTTATTAGCTTTTATCACTATATTACTCAGCCTATTAATATCTATTATTCAGGCTGTTTTACCGCCCCTTTAGCTACCTATATACCTATTCTTATAGGTTATAAGCCCAGCTCAAACCTTTTCAATAACCTCTCGCCTATTCAACCTCCTCCTTACTATTAATACCTCTACGCAACGCCTCCTACGAGAAGCTATTTAGAACCTATATCGATTTGATTATACTACTATCGATTCGATTATACTACTATCGATTCGATTATACTACTATCGATTCGATTATACTACTATTAATACCTCTACGAAACGAGACGATATTATAGCAAAACTATTCAACCTTGCTCCCTTCGATTATATCTTCGAGTTATCCCTAAGCCTATATAAGTCTTAGTTTATCCATACTACTTCACGATCGAGGCCTAATATAGGCTATATACCGTTAGTTATCCTAACTATTAAAGGGTCTACTACTTAATATTTACTTCAAGACCCTAAAAGAGGAATAAAAGAGGAGGAATAATAACG
>JAVHLU010001603.1:0-27881 GCA_036785755.1 Colletotrichum ledebouriae
AGCTAGCGGATAAAGCGGTAATAGAGGCGGTATTTAATAGTAGCGCGGGTAGTACGCGAGAGGAAAAGTTAATAGTTTCATAGTCTATTAAATAATTAAAAACCACGTTATTATTAATATAAAGTTAAAGATCGTGAGGCTATCTAGTAGGGTACGTATAAGTACGGCTATAGTTAGGAAAGTTATAATCACGTGACCGAAGGCTATATATTATTAGGAGGCGCGGAGTTAGAAGGTCTGTTGCACTTAAGCAGGTAAAATCACTATGCAGTGGCCAGAGGCCTAAGGGGGTTATATAAGTATTTATAAAAGTATAGCTATTTGCTCTAGTATTAAGAAAGGCCTTAAGGCGAATATTATATTTATTATAAATTAGGACTAACTCTTTCTCTAGTAGCTTATTACTAACTAGTTATTATAAGTTAATAGATATTATTATTAATTACTAATCTCTTTAGATCTCCCCTAATAGGGAGTCTATTTTTACTAGGGGCTTTAGTCTTCTACTAGCTCTAGGTTATTACTAATAGCCTTAGTAAGCTTAGTAATACTTATAATAGCTCTAGCCCTCTTATAGGGGTAATCCTACGAGGTATAGCTAGTATTACTATAGATAAAGCAGGCGCCCTAGTTATAGAGCTTCTTATATAAAGCCTTAGGGATATAGCCCTAGTTAGTATAGGCTTAAGTATAAGGGTTCCCTTTACTAGAAGGTTTAGCGCGAGCTACTAGGGCAGGGCCTTATATAGTAATTTAATTAACTAAATAAGTATTAAGAGGCGCTATAATATAAGCTATAGTATAAACCTAGGTAGTATAATCCTAGAAGTTAAAGGTACTATTTATATAATAAATAGAGTACTAATTCTAGAGGGAGGTAGGTAGCTTCTTATAGAACTTCTAGCGTTACTAAGATTCTAAGAGCTTAGCTTTATAAGTAAGTTTAATAAAGATTACTCGCTTAACCTAAATATCCTTAAATAAGATAATAAAGGTATTAAGCTTTATCTAGGTTTTATTATACTAAACTAGGTTTATGAAAATACCTTTTAGCTCTTTAATAAGCTATTTTATTATAATAATTTAAAGGGGGTTACCTAAGAGGAGAGGAAATTAAATATTATAAGTAGTTCCTCTAAGGTATAAGAGTATATACTTAAAATATTAGGATTTATTATAATACTCCTTATTATTAAGATATATCTTAATATAAAAAAGCTAAGTATTAAACTTTAGGTACTTAGGATTAGTACTCTTAGTACTTATAAAAATAGGGACTTTAGGTATCTTAGTAGGGCGGGTATTACTATAGCTAGTAATTAATATAAGTAAGCTAGAGCGGACTTAACTCTCGAGGTATATTATTTAGTTAAGGATCGCTTAAAGTATAGCGCTATAGTTACTAAAGGGAGGACTTATAGGGGGGGGTATAGTAGTTATATTATATTTAAAGCGCTAAAATAGGGCTTTATTAGTATCCCTTGCCTTATTACGCTCCTCTATAATAGTAGTAATATTATATTAGGCCTAATTATACTCCTCTTAGTAATACTTAAGTATAGTAGATTACTTAGTATTATTAATAGTAGTATAGGTATTCTCTAAGCGCTCCTAGAGCTCTTAATTTTTATATTCTAAGTATAGAGCTATATTATATAGTATATAAAAGTTATTACTAATAGTAATATATCTAGTATATAAGGCTTAGGACTTAGTACCTTAAGTAGCCCTTTTTATAAGCTAGTCTTAAATCTAAATAAGAGTTAAGTCGGGGTTACTCTAAAATAGCTATATTATATTATTAAGAATAAGAGTAATCTTCTAGCCCTTACCTAAGTAATTATAATTAATAATAAGGAGGTTAGGAAACTTCTATAGCTTAGTAATAGCGCTCTAAGCTAAGCTCTTATATCCCTCTATATTAAGGTCTATAAATAGGCTTTTAATAAGCTACTTATATATAGGTTTATTTAAGTTAAAAACCTTTAGGTCTTTATATAAGGGAGTATTATAATTAGGTAGTATAGTATAGTAGTATTAAAAGGTTTTAATATAAGGCTCTAGGAGCCTTCTAATATTAAGTATAAGTATAGTTATAGCTTTCTAGTTATAGCTAGCTAGTTATAACTTATTTAATATATTAATAATAAAGTAGAGGGGAGGTATTAATTAATTTTAAGTTAGTTAGTTAGTATAGATTAGTTAGCTTAGCGCTTAGTTAGGTACTATACTTATATTAGTTAATTAATAGGGTTAGAGTAGTAATTAGCTAAGATATTATACTTTTATCTCTAGAGAATAGATAGATAAATATAGAATAGTATTATAAGTAGTAAATAAGTAAAGGTTAATATACTTTAATTACGCTATATTAAGTAGATTCTATATTAAAGAAGGAGAAAGTCTAACTATAGGCTAGCGTAGCCCTAGAAGGCTAAAGAGTCGCTTAGTAATCACGTGACCCCCAAGTTATATAACCTGCAAGTCACGTGACCTGAAATTCAGGGAGGTCTAACCTAGCGCTGTGATAAAATTATAATAAGGGTATTAATAAGATATAGGTATTAAGATATCTTAGTAGCTTAGTTTAGATTAATTAGAGATATTTATAGCTTTATTACTATACTTAGATAGAGTATTTTAAAGATTTATTTTATAACCTTAGATTACTTATTGAGGTTTATAATATCCTATAACTTATTCTAAGTCTTCTAGTTTAAGGTTTTAATTAAAGTTATTAAGGTAATTAGTAACTATTACTAAGTTTTTATTTATTATTTAGCGTAAAAAGGCCCCGTTTTTTTGCAGATATAAAGGTTACTAACTAAGTAAGTGAGGGCTCTAGAGAAGCTGACTGGACGACGCCCCTCCGCCGCCTCTCTGCTCTACCCCTCCGTCGTTGGGCACCTCGAACTTGGGGTACCGAAGCCAGATGTCCACGGAAATCTGGCAACAGCTTGAGCATTTACCTACTGCGTAACATGATGTCTCGCCGCTCTTTGTCGATGTCTGTGAACCCTACTTTGTATTCATACCAATAGCGTCACCCTCCTCCCCGGATACGCCAAGTAAATCTGTTCCAAATATCCCTTCCGCTAGTACAGCCTGCTGGGTTCGCGATAAACCTGTGGGTTGGCCTTTGAATCCTACCTATGCCACGTACAAGTATGAGGAATATCTCAGCTGATATTCTCGAACCAGGAAGTTCCAAGAAGTAACCACATTAGAAGAAACAGGGTAGTTAGGGAGCTCACGGTTGCGCAGGAGGAGGGGTTTTAGAAACGGACTTCCCAGTTGGCCAGACCAGCTCGAAAGTCAATCGCAGATCCTCTCCAGCATCATTTCGCATTAGAACCGCACTGCAGCGCGTCAATCGATCAACTCAATCCAGGCTTGCGGAACTGGCTGTCGCTCAACTCACAAACCTCTAGATCCACCTCCCTTGGCTTTTGCGTCGTCAAAGTCGGCATCATCAGCCGCCCACGCGACCCTGAGAACCAACAAACCGTTTCAGCGATGCATGCTCATGCGCGCTAGACTGCAGCACGAGAGACTCGGTCTGTCCGAGGCCGCGTAATAGGAAGCCTTTGGTGTGAGCTTGTCGTCGAGCATCGATTGTGGCTCATTACGGCTCCGGCCGCTACAATCAGCAGCGTGTGAAAAATAAACAAAAGACCATGCGATCCCCAGTTTCCCAGCTGTGGGCAAGGAAGATCCCTCAGTCTTGGGACGGACACTTCAACGAAGAATTGTCCACCTGCATTCTGCAACCTGCAACGGCTCGGGTGCTTCTGCTGCTGGCCTTGCCTTTGCTGGTTTAAAACGAGAACTTCGGCCGAGATGACACGATGACGACGGGAGAAGAGCCGGCGCAAGACTGCAGAAGAAATGGCCTCGCGAACCTATCCGACCAATTAGACTGCGAACTAACTTACACGCAGCTTTGCACCTGAAGCAGTGGACAGGGTCACAGCCTAGTGGCGATGCCTCTCAGAGTTCCGTATTCAACATCAAGTGAGAAATGCTCGTAACATGCGCGTTCTTTGATTGAGGTGGATGTCGAAGATTATTGGCCGCCGGTGGTGCACACTTGAGTGTGGGAAGTGGTCAAACGCCAGGAAATGAATGCGTCCTGCCGCCGCAGAAGAGAAATGCGCGTTCATGCCGCTCATCTGTCGTCCGGACGAACCATTGATTCGCTGGCGTGGGCGATCTGGAGTCGACTTTGCCTCTTGGTGCATGTGGTGGAGAAGCAATGAAGAAGAAAAAAATCCTTTGAAAAACGTACCCACTCGGAAACCGAGAAAATCATGCGCGGAAATATGTGATGCTGGTCGTGTTTATTCGGCAGGTTGAGTTGCATGAATGACATTACTGCGGTAGCTATGATGTTCTCGCAGAGATGAAAGCTTGAACCCATATTGCACCGGCCATTCAGCTCATGTCTTCCAAGACACTGAGCGATAAGACATCATTCGACTCCGTTCAGATGCGGACCACCCATCGTGTGATTGTAGCCGATCAGGGGTTTGGAATGGAGGCGACTGCTTCGTGGGAGGCGGTGGTAAGAAATACTTCAACAGCTCCCTGCTCTGTTCCCGATCATCTCTGCTGCTTGCCTTCCTCCTTGATCCTCCCTTAAGACATGGTGCCTAGCTCAGTCCATTCCAAGGGCGGTAGGAAGATGAGGTAGGTAAGGCAGGTAGGCGATCGTGAACGAGACACCTCTGCCTTTCATCCTTTAAGCTTCGCCGCTTTGCTGCCACGGATGAGGTCCGATATCAATGGCAGGATACACGAGGGCGAGCAGTGGACCTTTAGCCAGAGACAGCAGCTCCCGGGCTGGGGAGATGCGAATACAATAAAAACACTGAAAGGTGGCTGGGAAAAGAGTGGACAGCGAAGTAGTGCGCCGTTGCCGTACCGTCGAACGCCGTATCGTCGGGCCAGAGCTGCAGCGACCTGTGACCCGGTCCCGTCAGGCATCATCGATACCCGATAAGTCCTGTTGTTGTTGTTGTTGTTATTGTTTTGTAGTGTGCACTCGGCGGCACCTTACAGGCTCAAAGTAAAACCACGACTGGGGCCGCTTAGCGCCGCGCAGGGCAGCAGGTACCACCGGCACACCTTTTTCCTGAAAGTACAAGGGGTCCCGGCAGTCACCACAATCCCCTTTTCTGCCAATGACGTGTGTCACCTGCTGGCCAAACCTCAACCCCAAACCTTCTGAGGGTCCCCAAGCGGCTGCTTGCCCGAACAATACCACCATCCGCGGCCACGTCTTGACGTCCACTTCTTTCCTGCAAAAAACAAAGGCCAGCCGATCTTGCCTCCGCCTTCCGAAGCCTCTCTTTCACGACATCCGAATCACTCACTTCAGAACAGACGAAGACCCGATCACGACCTCTGACCGCTACGACTGCCGACCGCCCTCCCCTCCGCCCACCCCCTTTACTTCATATATCTGGCCATTCTGCGCTGGTTCGAGAATGACTATTACTTCGACATAATCCCATCCCCGATACCGATACCATCGTATACGTCCGATCTTCGACCCCACCAGTTTACGGACCCGTTGCGACCATGTCGTCTGCTTCTAGGAGCTCGTGGGTGCCGAATCGCCTGAATAGACAGAGTACCAGACCAAGAAGTTTCTCTAGAGGTGCTGCTGTTGTTAGCCACGATGATGCATACACGTTTGCCCTCCGGGTCGCCTATCTCAACTATCTCTTGCAGCCAAGACAGAAACGAAAACAATACGTCCCCGCACCAAAACCAGCCCAACGAGCTCACACGAGCGTCACCGAGCTAGTCGGCCAGTTCGTTTCAGGCAGTTCTAACAGCGTGAAGCTCCCGCACGGCTTCCAGAAACCTCTTGAAAAGAGAATTAAGAATGTTCTCACAGGAAAGGAGCCGATGCAGGGCTTCAACGATGCGGCTCTCAAGCGCAGTTTCGCTGAGGCATACACAGCATTCACTGAAAAGAGCTTCCAGAAATCCGTTGAGAAGGATCGAAAGTTGGAGCCATACGTCCTGATGTTCTACTCGTCCGCTACGAAGGCCAACCAAAAGTATGCAGCCCTGACGTCCGCGCCGGACGACTCGTGGAAGGAGGTGAACGACAGGCACATGGCTATGTTCATCCGACTGGTGGCACAAACCCTCCGCGATCAGGGGCATGATAGAGAAAGACCAGAACTGATGAGCCGACTGCACTCACTAGAAAACAAACTTCTTACCAGAGACCAGAACCTATCAATCGACACTGGTCAGGATGGAGGCAACACGATTGAGGTTGTTGTTCCCTTGAGTTACGACGTGAAGGACATGCCAATCGTCCTCACGGTTGCCCGCATATTTGGTCGGTCCAACTCTGAAGTGCAAGCCGACATAGATGCCAACCGCCAAGTCTGGACCGAGGAAAATGCACTCAAAGATGTCAAGGCGTACCAGCAACGTCTGGCCTCTGATGCACCGGGCGCATTGAGAAGCGAGGATTTCGATCTCGAGGATGCCTTTCAAGAGTGGAAGAGAGCAGAGGCGCCGCACCTGTCTCAAATCATTCTTGATATCTTGACCGTCAGACCAGAGCTGGCCAAGACGTCGTCAGGTGCGGACAAGCCGCTTCCGGGTCGACCAATGTCCATGTTTGGCAACGAGCAGGCATTCTCTGAAATCAGCAAGGCAATTTCAAGCCCTGATGGTTCCATCCTCGGCTTCGACAGTTCTCTGGGTTTGGGTTCTTTAGGACTCGACGACTCAAACCAGGGCTTTGACGAGGCCGTTTACACTTTCATCCCTCCTGATGCAAGGGCATTCTACAAGGCTATCTTACAAGTCTGTTTGACGTACGATCAGTTGCATGCTGACCCTGTTGCCGAATGGACCCCGATTTCCAAACAGTCGACGGATTTGCTTGTAGAGCTTTGCGTCTACTGGCGCATTCCACAATTCTCGAGACTAGTCGCTTTTGTTGAAGCCGTCGCCAAAAAGTTCCTCGACAGGGAGATTGGTGCGGATGAGCTGTCTGTCGCCATTGAGTACGTCAAGTCCTCCTCGCCGGAAGTGAAGAAGCCGCCGCACCTTCATCAATACAATCTTGGACTCGCCTCAATCGACCAGAGTCGTTGGACAATCCACGACTTCGCCGTCTATCAGCAGACCTTGCACGCTCTCCACGATGCTTTGCTACGAGATTTGTACGATCTCATGATTCGCTGCTACGAATCCAAACCACCATCCATTGTATCGGTCATGATGCTTCTCGAAGAGCACATTTTGCAGGATCCGTCGTTTTCCCCCAAAGCAGAGCAGGTCCAGGAATTCGCCAGCCATCTCACAGAGGGGTTGAAGCGGGCCGCCACGGAAGTCTACAATGCTTTCGTTCACGATAAACTGCCGAACCATGCTGCAGAGTGGGAGTTTTCGCACGTCATCGAGCTTGGTCAGGCAGTCACCAAGCTTTCTGACAAGATTAAAAAGCGGTACAGAAACATCCCCGATGTGATGGGCGTGCAGCCATGGCAAGTCTTGGTTGAAGTTATGTTCCCAAGCTTTGAGCGAGACGCGCAGCACATCATTGAACGGACCATTGCCGTCGCCAAAGAAAGAGGAGAAGAAATCAACATGGACGACGGATTCAACCTTTACAAGGAGTTGGTTGCATTGCGACAAACTCATCTTCTAGCTTTGCCAGACAAGCCGTTCGAGTTCCAGATTGAAGAACTTCTCGTCGACTTTGTTTGGAGATGGGTTAAGAATGCCGAGAATATGATGGTTGAGTTCGTCGATAACGCCATCAAGCTCGATTCCTTCGAGGTCCGCACTCAGAACCCCGAAGATATCCCCACCGATGCCGAACGTCACAGCGTTTCCATCATTGACTTGTTCATGTTCTTCAGACAAACCACGGAACAGGTTTTTCAGCTCGAGTGGGATAGCGATGTTCATCATGCCAGATTCATGACTGCTCTTGCTCGTTCCTTTGCGGCTGGTATTGGACAATACTGTGAGGAGGTCGAAAAGAGGTTTGCCAAGGAAATGGATAGGCCGACGGCCCAAGACGCGGCAGCGGCAAATAAGACGACACAAGAAATGTTCAAGCAGTATGCTCAGATTGCTAGAGATGCCTGGAACACGAAGGAAGCGCCCGAGCCTTTTCAGTTTTATCCAGAGGTATGCTTATTCCCCAATCATTGTAGTTCAACGTACTGACGTATCGCAGTCTTTCGTTAAATTGAACAACATCGAGTATGCTATGCAGGAGCTGGACAAGCTTGAGAAGAGCATGAATGTTGATGCCTGCGCCGACGTCTTGCGAAGAGCAGAGGGCGTCAAGCAACCGCCAAAACGACCTAACAAGTACGTTTTCACAATCAAGGTTGTTGAGGCCGAGGACTTGAAGGCCTGCGACCCTGGTGGCTACAGTGACCCCTACGTGGTGCTCGGAGACGAGTATCAAAAACGTCTTTACAAGACTCGGATCGTGTACCGAAACTTGAACCCGCGGTGGGACGAATCTGTCGACATCACGGTATCAGGCCCCCTCAATGTGATCGCCACCATTTGGGACTACGATACCTTTGGTGAGCATGACTTCGTCGGCCGTACGTCCTTGAAGCTGGATCCTATACATTTCAGCGACTACTTGCCTCGGGAGTATTGGCTCGATCTGGATACGCAAGGCCGGGTCTTGCTTCGTGTAAGTATGGAAGGCGAGAGGGACGATATTCAGTTCTATTTCGGAAAAGCATTCAGGCATCTGAAGCGAACAGAGAGAGATATGGTTCGCAAGATCACGGATAAGGTACGTCCAACAATTCTTCTACGGTGCCTGTTTCGAGCCATGGTGCTCCTAACTTGGGATCGACGCTCGACATCTCAACTGACTCCCGAGCAGCTCCGAGCTCAAATCAGCACCACAATCTCTCACGAAACTCTACGAGGCCTGCTCAAGGGGAGCGGTATTGGTTCTTCCGTGACTGCATTGTGGAAGAAACGAGCTTCTGCGATGCCCGTTGTAACGACTGCAGGTGACATCGAGGGTGCGCTGCAACCACTATTCGACTACTTCGACCAGAACTTCGGAATCATGAAGCAGACTCTGACGGACGCGACGATGCTTGCAGTCATGACGCGTCTATGGAAAGAAGTTCTTATGGCGATCGAGAACCTTTTAGTCCCTCCCCTATCCGAGAAGCCTTCGTCGCAAAGACCCTTGACTCAGAAAGAACTAGACATCGTTTACAAGTGGTTGCAGATGCTTTTCGACTTCTTCAATGCCAAGGATGACAGCGGCGAACAGATGGGGGTGCCCCAAGACGTGCTGAAATCGCCGAAGTGGCATGAACTTGCCGCACTGAACTTTTTCTACTTTGAGGACACGCAGAATCTTATTCGGGAATCTGAGCGCATGGCGGCTGCCAATGCTCAGCGTGCGCAGCAGATGCTCCTTCAAGAGAAGCATGAGAACCGCCTGTCTGCGCCAGCGACTTTCGGACCGACCTTCAGTGGTGGGCCAGGCTCCTTCGCGAGCATGGGCACCATCCGCCGTGGCAAGTCGATCATGATGAGCCGGAACTTGGGAACGATGCGGCGGGCTAAGGAGGAGAAACGCAAAGAGGCGCAGGCGGATCCTAGCGATGATATGATTCTTCGCATTCTCCGCATGAGGCCTGAGGCGGCTGGATATCTCCGGGAGAGGCACCGACAGAAGGAACGCCAGGCCGCGGCGGCCGCAGCTGCGCTGATCGTCAAGAACAGCGTTAATCAAGGATGGAACACGGGCAGCGCGGGCGCGTACAGCCGCAACAACCTGCCACGGAGGTGAGGGGATTAGGACGGCTGATCTTTCTTTTTTTTTAACTTCTTCTTGGACGGGGGTGGCGTTGGCTTCCTGATACACCTTCATTTTTTCTTGCTCTTTTGCCTCTTGTTGTTTGATCGTTGCCGGAGAGAGAGGGAGGAGGAACGTTTCGATACCATTCAGAAGGGGAACAACCCCCGTTTCAGGAGAGGCAGGTCGGGGATAGGAGGCATGACTACATACGCAGCAACGGCATTTTTCTCATCTTCTGTTCTGGTCCAATCTTTGGTAGCGGTCCAAAGGCATCACGGCAAAATGTAGATACCCCGCTACGATTCTTAATAACCTGAGTTGGCGCCTTTGATTATCTTGGGAGACAGGAACTCAGGTTCTGCATTTCTTTGGTTGGCATTAGACTACAGTTGGCAGTAGTAGTTGCAGAGAAGATGAAATCAAGATGGTGCCATGTGCCTTGTGCTACTTTGTCTTGGCGCTTGTCCGACATGGACGGGCATGCCTGGGCTCACAACCCTCTTGAATCTGCCCCCCGCCCCCACTTTCTATGTCGACGCAGAACATGACCTACCTTCAAAGGTCTGCATCTCTCCTGTGGATTGGCAATTCGTTGACCAATAGTTTGCTCGTGTTTTGATTTCCCTAGGCTTCTTCTACCTTCTAAGGAAGTATTTTGATCTCGATGCCTCGTGACAATCACACAAAGAGCCATGCGTTTCACGACGTCAAGAACTTATCGAATTCTGACCAGAGTATTAATGCCCGGCCGTTGCTGTGACGGTGGCAAACGGCTCAAAGCTCTTTACAACAGTTCGTCAGCCAGCATCAAGAAAATAGACCTGCAGCGCGCATTTCCCTCGGCTCCTTGATTCGAGAGTTCATCACGGTGTCATAATGAGGTTGACTGGCCACACTACGTTTTGCCCAAACTGTCGGCCTCCAAGGCTGACGGCAATCCGGGTGGCGCAGTAGTGATTTAACAGTAGTTAGTCGTGAAGAGCAAGGTATCGGATCCATGGATGCAGAAACAATGTTGAGGATACATGACAGAAACACGCGAGGATTCGAAGACCTTGGAGCGTGGCACGATGGGAATCGAAAGCGATATTCGCTTGCCCAAATCAAGCCCATTGGCTGTCATGTCCTCACGTTCGAGCATACCGCCTTCCTCGCCAAGGACCCTACCTACCCTGGCTCTCATCGCGCTCGATTATGCGCCTGGTACTACTAGTCCACTCGGACTTAGCTGGGAGAGATCTCCAAGCTGCAACTTACACGGTTCTCCAGCGAAAGGGGCAGCCGTGAGGGAGGGAGGAGAATAACAAGAGGGCAAACAGCCAAAGACCTGGATAAACGGGAAAGGGGTGGGGGGCTAAAGCCAGCAGAAACTATATCGGCAAAGACTGGTTGACATCACCGAAGCAAGACTACCTAGCATGAAGCCATACATCGAGAGGGCATGAGATGAGGCTCAGTTCACCCTAGAGACCAGGCGCCAAGTATTCAAGCGATATCGCACTGAGACGTCACTCACGGCATCATGAAGACATACGCGGGGTTCGCAAATTGAGGATCTTTTGGGATTTGCGATTCATCTGACACGTTTACGAAATGCAAAGGGGCTCGCGTCGATGCGTGTGGAGAAGGGACCAAGAAAGTGCAGATTACCAAGGGAGATGATAATCGGTAGATCCCCCTCTGAAAATGTTTGAACAGGAGAAAAGGTGCATACAGAGTTTCGGGTTTTATTCATAGTTCTGTGGTGGCTCGAGAGAAAAACCTTGGAGTTGGCATTTCTACGCTGTCTCTGAGTTATTATAAGAAATACTCCCCCGACGAGATGAGATGATGTTATTTTGCTATCCTTGCCCCTTTGCGAATAGCTTGAAGTGTAATTACCCCCTTGTGGCTGAACAAGGGTGGCAGAACGCACCAGAAGAACAGCTTGCTGAGATTCGAGCTATCACGGCATGGGTTAATGGATACTGCGCTGGTGACTTTATCGTTGCCTGTATTTCTGTCTCTTCTCCGACTACTCATGGTGTCGTTGTTGACTAAGAGCCTGGAGTTGACACATTTGCGACGAGTACACTTGCACAAACACGTCAGGTCGGAATCTGCCGCAAAGAACACCTTCCAGGAAGCAAATATCACCTGGTTCATCGGTTCTGGAGGCCATTTCTGGCAGGAATATCAAGACTTCTATCGACCAAGCCTGAGAAAACCCACACGACTATCATTTCATAAATGTAATGGCTGAAGCGCGGCGTAGGAACGCGAGGCCGGGTGAAGGTGGCACCAGGTCCTGGTCCAACGCTGACGAGCTGGGTTTTCTGTTAAATCCGAGACTTGTAGATCCTGTCTGGCAAATGATCAAGCTTGACGATCTTGAAGAGTGACTCTTGTTGAGGGCCGTGACGATGTGACCTTAGTTTTCCGCGCTTCATGTGTTTCGATCTGCAAGGCGTGATATGTACTCATATTTTGGCTCACGTGGGCGTGTTGGAGGAGTCAATCAAAGTTGATAGTTCAAGCTTGTTTCGTAATTGAGACTTTGTTCAGAGCAGCCGTAGACTACGAGAGAGGCGCAGTCTAAATGTCACATTGCAAACCGGAATGCTGGCTACAGCGTATGTCTAGCTTACGAGTTTGTATTCGGCCTCGTGGGCATCAAACGACCCCAAGCCATAGACCACAAGGACATTGTCAGACATCAAGTGTTGTCTCGCTTCTGCTGAGAAAGCGTATTACGACAAGTTATTCGGCCACGGTAGCGAATGGGTACCAAGACGTGGTTGTACAGTGTAACCCATTACATGCAGTCGAGGTATACGGTGGTACCCTGATTCGTCCATAAAGTGCTTACATAGGTGATATTGTTGCAGAATTCATCGTCTTATGTAGCTCAATACCGGATACCTGATCTGGCCCATGACCCGGATAGCATCCATTGTGCCAGTCGTACTCGTGAAGCACGAGCTTACCTTTCTCACAATACCCCGAGCCGGAGACTGTCACAAGCGCATGAACACGCACTCACAGATGGTTTCCGTGGGATGCATCTTGGTATGTGGCCGAGAAAGCTTCGCGGAGGGCAGTTCCGGGGTTACTCCGTCCGTCGACGTATCTTAACGGCGGGTTGGCGCCCAAAGCATGGCGCGGGACCGGCTGGCCACCAGATACCCCTGCCTTGTCCGACCTCAGACAGAACGAACGACGAGAAAAGGGCATCGTGAAGCGCAACCAATTGGTGCAACCCCAACCGAACCACGCGCCGTGCGCATGTGAAAGGGCACCACGTCACCAACTCAAAAGGCTGGGCGACCATGTCGTAAACTTCAGATCACAGCCCTTCAAGAGATATTGAGATCAACCCCCTCTGTGTTCCGTGTCTTGCGCGGGGCTGCCGGGGGACAGCTCGTCTCTGCCCAGCTGCTCTGTCTGTCAAGACGGTTTGCAAGCCTCAGAATCTCGGAAAAGCCGGAATCCGGGGAAGCTGCTTCTGCCTGGTTAGGAGGTCTGAAGCGAAAGTAACAACGGCTTTGGCATGTATGAGATATTTTTTTTCCGATTACTGCTGTAAGATTGAGCACGATTTGCGGCAAATCCACAACCTGACAGATGGTTTGCAAGTGGAGCGGGATTGAGTTCGACTTCTGGGCAGGGTTCCGAGTTTCTCTGCTTTAGCCCAAAAAAGCAGTGCTTTTATATTAGCTAAAAAAAAGTAGAAAAAGCATAATATTACTTATAACCTATACTTAATTAAGAGCTGGAAAGTTAATCTAGCTTAATATAACTACTTATTTAGAAAAAAATCTAAATACTATAGAACTTCCCTCTTATATAACTATAAAAATATAAAAAATTATTACTATTCTCACAATTTAAACCTATAAATAGGTCTAATTATTATAACTTATAGTATAAACTACTATACTATATAAATTAATTAAATATATCTTTTAGAGTATTATTTAAACCTATATACCCTTTACCTATAGGGCTAGTATATAGACTTACCTATATACCTACCTATACCTATCTATATACCTACCTATACCTACTTATTATTAATTATACCTTCCTACTAACCTCTACCCTACCTAATTAGGCTTAGGGCTATATTAGCTAACTAATCAGAGACCTTAGCGAGATCTGCTTGCTTTAGCCTAAAAAAGCAGTGCTTTGCTTTGCCTAAGCCCAGAAAAGCGCAGCGAGCATTTGCACCTTCGGAACCCTGCTTCTGGGATGGTCCCCTGCGCTTGGGCTTCTTGGTTGTAATGAAGCGAAAGCATATAGACGATGAAGCCTTCGTCGCCCAAGAATTGGATCAGGGCCCAAGGTTCGGAAGAAAATGAGCTAGTCTCGGAGGAACCATAGAAACGGACGAGCGTCCGTAATACTGTAGTAGAGGGGATTATGAGCCAGCCCCAGTTCCGGCGTGGACCCCTTTTTACGATGCTTGAGCTCCTGCCATTGGTGAGCGATGCCAGCCGCGGTGTCCCGATCGACAAGAGCTTGACTCGAACAACGACGTCGAAGCTCGCAAAAGTCTGTTCTGCTGGCCAGCTTCACTCGACCACGATGGAGAGCTCCCCATCTTTACCAAATCATGCAGCACGCAATGCATCCCTACGTTGCATCACATTCTACGTTCTGAAACCTCAAAAATCCACGTATATTAAGACGCAAGTCGAGAATCTACAGGCTGCGATGCGTGGAATTTAACGGAACGGAGGAGCCAGCTTTGAAGTCGCGGCCGGCCTTCATGCCAGCTGATGAAGCCACAATAGTTCTGAGGGGAGGAATCAGCAGCTCCAACCCACTCGACAGAACTAGGTATGTGGATTTGGCGCTCGAACCGCATGATGGCCTTCGACCCTTGTTGTCTCGCTCTTTTCCCATGAGTGTGGACCAACCATTCACCACGCTGGATAGTGTGACACTCGCTCCAAACGAAGTCCCAGGCAGCAAACGCCTCTCAACGATTGGACTGGCCAACTGGACCCCCAAGCGCCTCTTCAAAGAGGTTGACTGTAGTACAGTGGCCAGGACGAGGCTCGGAAAACCCAATCAGGCTGTCGGCGCAGGCCTTGCATTTCCTCTCACCGGTAAACACCGACTCAATGGGAGGCCCGACAAGTGACCTTGTCGCTGACACGAAATGCGTGCTGAAGCGGTGACCGGCATGTCGCCTAGGGTCAAGTGGACGTTGGTTGCAGTGGCAAGTGTGCCGAGCCCCCCCGATCTCAACCTAGGTTCCCATAGTCTTCGTCCAATACGACTGGACAAGAAGAGCGGGGGAGGACGAACGCATCCGTGATCCAGAAAAAAGTCTGTACGGCTCTTAGCGCAGTGGGCAGCAAAAGCAAAAGAAATAGTCCGTTTCGTGGCTCACGGACATGCCGCTCCCTAAAACTGTCTGGCATCGTCTCGTGGTACGTTCCACTCCCTCTTTTTTGCATCGTCTGTCGGAGACTTGTGGCTGGAGGCGGCTTTGCGACAGAATTTCTGTCGAGAGCCATGCTGAGGCTACTCCACGGAGGAGTGTTGCGGCTTGGCGGACGGCAAGTGCGGAGGTGATCGCACCCTCGAAATCGCGACTCACGAGTAGGAAGCGTATTGGCCGACGCACCGATACGAGTCAACTATCGCTGCAGGGTCCTCCGTGGGAGACGGGAATTTGATACGTTATTCGGTCCAGAAGCCCGGCATCGTACAACCGCAACCCGAAGACCTGGCAGCCTGGGAACTCCGGCGGAGACAATGCCCAAGCCCAAGGGCCGCTTATTGGGGTTCGCCATGTGGCCTGAACGATGTCTTGAGATGCATTTCATGGGAAGCACCTAGCAACAGATCGGAGTGATAAGACATCACTTGAGAGACTAGGTGGTCGAACCCAGCTTCCTAGGCAGAATGTCGTCACTGGCGGGCGCCCAACTGTTCGAGCGGCTTATCTGAGAAACCGTAGCGCCTGCCATTCGCAAGCGCAGCCCGATAGTGTGGATCAACGTCGAAGCTCAAGCGAGATGGCAGTGCAGTCTTCGCTAGGTTAGGGTGTGTACTGTATTACCAATTTGCATGAAGATGAACTCTGTTCCTAACCGTGGCTCTAATTGTACAAAACGCCTTCCCGTTCAGCTTGTAACCTCAACAAGGCGGCCCCGGAGATGTCGTAGTCAGTGTTCCTGGTGTTGCGTGCCAGAAAATGCCGGAATCTCGAAGCTGCACGAATCAGACGATTTAGTAATTGCTCAATGCCGGCCCCGAGTAGTATATGGTAGATAACGCTTGTCTCGAGTGAAATCTTGGCTGGTCGACGCAAACGAGGCGTGACGGGCGTCAGTCCATGGCGAAGGCATGGCCGAACCGTCTCCCAAGTAGCCGCCCCATTAAAGCACGGCTTGAGGACGATGGAGGGGCTTTTAGGGGTTCCCGCTCCCGCCCTGCCTGTGTTGCTAACAAAGTCAACTTGGCGCTCGTGCATGGTGACAGGGTGCATCGAAATAGGAGTTCTGCAGTATGGCCAGGCGCCATCTCACTGGAAGGCAGACGGGTGGCCGCACATCAGGGACGGGCTGTGGCGATTGTAAGGACGGTCGATTGAGATTCAGACTGAGCTGAGCCAAGTAGTCAAATCGAGTATGTATCTGTCCTAGGGGATTGTAACCAAAAATGTGAGGGAGAATTCGATATCGGTAATGGCATGGACCTCGTTCCGATGGGATTGTTAAACAGGAGCTACAGTCGAGTCAACCGATTGCACTCGAAGGTCTGACACTCAGATTAGCGACGTCCAGGGCCACAGTGACGTCGGCGGCTTGGGCCTCTCGGCAGGCGGCAGGTGCCCAGTATCAGGTCGGATGTTTCGCGCGAAGTAGAGAGTTACTTAGTGAGGTAGGGAAGGAGCGGTGGGAGGCTAATTGCGTAGTCTCACTGTCCCTGGGCCGGCTATAGACTTGACTCCGCGTTCTGTAATATAAAACCGTTCCCTGAGAAAGTAATGCGTGGGGGAGCCGGTCACTTGTTGGGCTGATCATCAAGGTGGGAGGTTGCCAGCTGAACGGTTTAATATGAAAGGACGAGTGACGCGAGGGTCTTGAAACGGGCGAACGAGGCCATGCGTGACGATCTTAGGACGGCATCTCAGTCTGGTCTCGCTGTACAAGCGGCAACCTTGAAAGTGGCCCTGGCGATCGGTTGGTTGCTAGTTTCTGATGAGGACGTAACCGATCGCTAGTTTCTGATGAGGACGTCGTCCACAGTGCTAAATCACATGCCTTCGGGCATTGATGCTAGCTTGCCAGAGCCTGCAGGCGAACGGATGGCCAATTGCTGGGGGCTGCGGTTAGCGGCGCGGCGTAAGCGCAAGCGCATACGTGGTTTCAAGGGATACAGATGGCTGCAAGGAAAGGTCAAGGCCAACGAAAGGAAAAAGGAATGGAAAGCAGCCAGTTGATTAGCTGTTTTCCTTTTCGTTCAGTTGGAGGAGAGACGGCAACTTAGACCCGGACCCTGCGCGCTTGCTTCTAGTGCACTTAGTAACCTTTATATCTGCCAAAAAAACGGGGCCTTTTCTATGCTAAATAATAAATAAAAACTTAATAATAGTTACTAACTAATTTAATAATTTTAATTAAAACTTTAAACTAAAAGACTTAGAATAAGCTATAAGATATTATAAACCTTTATAAGTAATCTAAGGTTATAAAATAAATCTTTAAAATACTTAAGTATAGTAATAAAACTATAAGTATTTCTAATTAATTTAAATTAAGCTACTAAGATACTTTAATACTTATATTTTATTAATACCTTTATTATAATTTATTACTCTAAGTATTAAAAGAACTACTAGTTTAATAACTACTCTCTTAATAATATTACCCTAATTAAGAATTAGAGATAGTTCTATCTTATAATAATTAAGTTTATATAATAATAAAAATATCTTAAAAGAAGTATCTTAAGTTAATTAATAGTATTAAAATAGAGTTTAAATATATAATATATTTAATATCTAAGGATATTATTAAAATTAACTAGTTATATAATAAATAGTATTATCACGAATAGCGAATAGGTAAAGGTTAACACACTTTAATTACGCTATATTAAGTGGATTCTACGTTAAAGAAGGAGAAAGTCTAACTATAAGCTAGCATAGCCCCGGAAGGCTAAAGAGTCGCTTAGTAATTATATAACCTATAAGTTATATAACCTAAAATTTAGGGAGGTCTAACCTAGCGCTATAATATTACCCCCCCCCTTTATTAGCATTACTATCTATAGTAACTAATCTATTATTATATAAGTATTCCTCTAGTAGTATCCTCCTTATCTATACTTATACTAGGGCGTTATTATTATCCGTAGTAGCAGGGTCCTCGTCTCGCATAGTAGCTAAGAGCTAAGCTAAAAGGTATTTTAATAGTCCTACTACTATTAAGTTAGTAATATAGAAGTCCTATAGCGCTACGGGGGTATACTTAAAACTCTTAGTATTATACTAAGTAGGATTATAATTATAACCCTTCTAGTTAGCGCGATATTATAACTATCTTTAGTATAACTAGCTAGTAGTTATATATATAACTTTATATTCTAGCTTATAATTAAACTTAATAGGGGGTAATAGGGTTTTAAACTAGCTTAGAAGAGGATTACTAATAGCTTTCTAGAGCTTACTTAGGTAGAATATAAGGTAGTAGTTATATTCCTTTAGTAGGTTTAGTATCTATATCCCCCTAGGCCCTACGGCTTTAATTAGCTATAAGCTATTTTATAGTATTAATAGCTTTAAAGAGTTTTCTTAGCGCTATCCCTCTATTAATATATAAATAAAGTTACTTATAGCTAAGTTATTAGGTTAATAGTAGTAATTTATAATATAGGTATAATATTATTAAGCTATAGCTATATTCCCTTTTATAATATCTTAAATACTATAGAGGTTTTATACTAACTACTAGGCGTCGCCCTAGTTAATCTTTTCCTTAGTTATTAAAAGCTTCTATATATATTAGTCCTAGTTAAAGCTTATTTATAGTAAGTATCCTTACTCGATTTTAAATAATATAAGCCCTATAGTTTTATTTAGTAATATTACTTAAGCGAAGTCTATAGTAGGGAGTATTTCGCTCTAATTATCCTA
This sequence comes from Colletotrichum ledebouriae, assembly GCA_036785755.1. Taxonomy (NCBI): domain Eukaryota; kingdom Fungi; phylum Ascomycota; class Sordariomycetes; order Glomerellales; family Glomerellaceae; genus Colletotrichum; species Colletotrichum ledebouriae. The sequence goes on from JAVHLU010001603.1 coordinate 18,975, forward strand.
GAATTAGTTTATCTATAGGTATAAGTATTAAGTTAGATACTAGTTAAGAATTTCTATTTACCTATCGGTTTTAATATAACTTACTATACTTAACTATATAGTTATATTATATATCTTATAGAGCTCGTTCTAGAAGTTAGAAGTAAACTAAGGGCCCCTATTAGATATAATTATAATAGGGAAACCTATATACTAGAAGATATAAGTATAGTATAACTATAAGAGTATAGCTATAGGCCTAAACCAGGAAAGGCTAGAATACTAGAACGTAGGTATGCGTAGTTATATTAAACTATTAGTTAACCTTCTAAGTCTCTAGCTTATAGAGTTTTTTCTTAAGAGGATATATATTTACTACTAATTCGCTAATATTTTACTAATAGCATTAGCTTTATATCCTATACCTACTATTATTCCTTATAATTACCCCCCCCTCTAAAGCCTTAGTCCCTAAGGCGTACTAGTAGGGTAATATAGCTCTATATTATTATAGATATTATTACTAACTATAGGGTAGCCTCTCTATACCTTTATTATATTATTTACTCTTACCCTCTATACTAGATCTAAGTAGTTATAGTAAATAACGTATTTTTATTTTCCTAGCGTATTATATATATTCTTAAATTTCGATTATTACTATTATTTTTTAATTAGTTACTAATAGTTATATAACTATTTAGTAATATATAATTAGTAATTATTTTACTTTATTACCTAATAACTTAAAATATAAAAGGGCGTCTTCTTTTTAAAGTCTCTAACCTAGTTAGAATTTCTCCTCTTTATAATCTTTTTTAGTCTAGCTACCTCTCTTATTTTAGCGCCTATTTTATAAGCTTTTACTAGGATTATTAAGTTCTTTCCCTTCTCTCTTTTAATCTTATTTATATCCCTCTCTAGTATTTTACTAATAGCTCTCTATAATATCTTATATTATATATATAGGTATAGTTCTTATAAAATATCTCTATAATCCTAAGATCCTTTCTAGTAATCTTACTAGTAATACTAATAATAGCTATCCTTACCTTAGCTATCTTTATAAAATATATTAGGATATTATTTACTTTTACTATATATATAGCGAGCACGCGTAGAAGTATATCTATTATAACTTTAATAAGAAGAAATATACTACTATAAGTCTCTACTAATTTACTAATAAGTTATTATATATTAATATTTCCTAGGTCCCTTAGGAGCTTTAGGATATAGCCTAGATAACTTAGAATATATTCTACTAGATCTAGATCTAGGAGCGTGATAGTATCCTAACCCCTCTTTATTATTATTATATTCTAGCTACGCTTAGTAACTATTTAATAGTATAGAAGCGTATTACTAAGCTTATTTATAATCCTACTACTAATAGTAATAGCTATAATATAAAGTAGCTTTAGCTCTAGGAGCTCGCCTCTATCTATAAGTACCTTATACTTAATATCCTAGTTTATATAGGCTATTACTTACTATTCCCTTACTAATTATATCCTACTAATTACTAGGTTTTAGGTTAGTACTTTTTATAATAGTATTAATATTCTTTAGCGCTTAAACGCCGCCTAGCTAGTATATATTCATAATAATAGTCCTATTAATTACCTCTGTAATAAGATTAACTACTTACTTAATAACCCTTTAATAAAGCTAGTCCCTAAGTATACCTATAAGCATAATATTACCCTTTTCCCTAGGTTTTATAAAGAGCTTTAGGAAAATCTTACTAAGTATACTACTAATAATATCCCCTCCTGCTTTATTACTATTACTAGTACTTACCCTATCTCTTACGCCTCTTACCTTAATACCCCTACTAAGTATAGCTAAAGTAGTAGCGAAGAGTTAGTAAAGAAGACTAAGAGAGCTAAGTTTATTATTACTATCTCTAATAGTAATAGTTCTAATAGCGAGTTAGGTAGTAGCGCTAGTAGTAAGTTAGCTAGTAGTACTAGTAGCGAGTTAGCTAGTAATTAGCCTATAGGTAGTAATAGTAGGGATATTAATAGCGCTAGTTTAGCGACTAGTCGCTATAGTAGTTATAGTAGTACTACTCGTAGTTATAGTAGTTATAGTAGTCGCCCCTATAGCTATCCTAAGAAGTTAATAACTAATTAGATAGTTAGCTCTTTTCCCCTTTTATAAGATAATACCCCTTTTCGCTATAGCTTTAGTAATAATTTACTACTTAATTTAATTAATATTTTGCTTCTAAACTAAGTTCTATTTTATAATCTTATAATCTATAATTACTAACCTATTATAATAGTTTTAGTAGCTAGTTATTCTACTTTTTATAAACTTTCTTATATTATCTATTAAACTTATAAATAGCCTTATACGTATTTGCTAAGTTCTCTATAGGTTCTTATATATTATATTCTATAAGCTAACCTACTTACTTAACTAAGTATTATATATTATTACTAATACCTTACTATATAATAATCTCTTTAACTTCCTATTCCTCTAGCTTATCCTTAAGCTCTAGGTATATAGGTAAGCTTTTACTACTTATTTAGTAATTATCTTATAGTTCTAGTAAGGTAATTAAGAATATATTATATATCTTTTAGTATTATAATAGTAGATAAACTCTATAAGCTTACGTGCTAATTAGTTCTATAATAGCTACTTATATAAACCTAGGCGCTAGTTTTTTATTCTTAAACTAGAAGTTCTTTATTAATAGCCTAATAACTTATCCCTAATAGTAGGTCTATTCCTTATACCTTATATTATAATACTTAGCTTATGCTTTAGTAGCTTTCTACTACTATTCCTAGGCCCTCTTATAAAGCCTTGAGATATATTTAACTCGCTCCCTTATACCCTATATTATAACCCTATTTATAGGGGTTATATATTCTATATAACGTAGGTAGTAGCTATATAGGGCCTCTATTAGTAAGTAGCTAGTAGTATTATAGTAATTATTATTATATATAAACTTAGCCTCGGGTAACTAGATAGCTTATTCTTATAATAAGTTACTAGTATATACTTATAGGTACTTTTCTAATATCTAGTATATCCTTTCGGACTACTTATTAGTCTAGGGGTAATATATAATAGAGAGGTAGCGCTTAATAGCCCTCTCTCTTATAAATTCCTCCTAAAATTAGCTAGTAAGGAGCTTATCTTAGTTACTAATAATACCCTCTAGGGTATTAAAATAATACTCTACTTATTTATAAATAATCTGCGCTAACTTAGTAGCTATTAGCTACTTTATTATTAGGATAAATATAGCGAACTTAGTTATCTAGTATATAATAACGAGAACTATATTATACTCCCTACCTTTATATTAATAGCTTAGTAGTAGTTTAGTAATAAAGTCTATACTAATTTCCTAAAACGGGTGCGCTAGTAGGGGTAGTAGGTATAACTTTCTATAAGGCTTATACCTCGGAACTTAGATCCCTTAGTATATATAGTACCCCGTAACGTAATTATATATATCTATAGCTAAGTTTAGCTAGTAGAACTTCCTTGAGATTAACTTAGTAGTCTTATTTACCCCTATATAACCCGCCCTATAGTTATTATAGTATTAGCAAAGGATTTTAAGTCTTAGGGACCTCTCCTAGGGTATCTCTAACCTTCCCTTATAGAATAAGGTTCTATAGCTATTAATTATATAGCCCCTATGATCGCTAGCTAGTCTATATACCCTCTTTAATTAGGTCTAGTAGTATAAGTCGTTAGCCTATAGTCTATAGATAAGACTTTCTATTACTTTAGAGGGTTACTAACTATACGCTATTTCGCTTATTATAAGCTCCCTTATAACTTAGTATAGGATATACTACTATACTATAATAACCCTAGCTCTAAGTAAGTCCTCTAGGTTAGCGACCTCTTACTAAGCGTTCTCTATATCTTCCCTTGCTCTTTAGTATTAGGTTATTATAGCTACTATAGTTATAATAATATTAGTAAACTATAGAGCGCTATACTAACTAGAAACTAAGGTATCTCTACCCCTAGAGCTATTTATCTAGAAGGGGCGTTGTTTTATACTAGCCCTTATAGCATTAATAAATACTCTTAAGGTCTCTATATTACCTTATAAAATAGTAATACTTATCTAGAGGTCTACTAGTAAGTTACTAATAACCCCTAGCTTCCTTACTAGAGTTAGGAGTATATTATTATATTTTACCTCCCCCTCTATATAATCTAGCCTCCTAGATAGCCTATTTACTAGGTTTATAACCCCTAACTTATACTCTAGGTTAAAGTTAAATACTAAGAGTTTATATACTTATCTAGTAAGCTTTCCCTAAAGGTCCCGCGCTAATATACTAATAACTCCCTTTAGCGCCTAGTAGTTTATTAGGATTATAAACTTTTTTAATATACCTTAAAAGTAATAAGCTTAGTAATCTAGGCTTTTAACTATAGTAAGAAGCTCCTATTAGCCTACTCCCTAATACTACTTAATATTACTAAGCTTCTATAAATAGTAGGTAACTAGTTATTACTAGCTATTAATATATTATAATAGGATATTAGATATAGCCTTTATAGAAGTATCTATTTTAACCCTTATTTCGCAGGTTAGGTCTTAATATTAGAGAATAGTTACTAAGTAGAAAGCAGCTTAGAGCTATTTAAAAGCCTATTAGGCCTCTTCTAGCTAGTAAAATTCGCTTCCCTTCTTACTATTCTTACTACCCTTTAGTAGGGATATTATAGGGGCTATAATACTTAAATAGCTTATAATAAACTTATAGTAGAAGTTATAGAATCCTAGGAAGACTTAGATCTCCCTATAAGTCTTAGGCGGCTTCTATTTAGTAATAGCTTAGACGTAGGTTTAGTCTATTAATATACCTTTAGGCGTAATAATATACCCTAGGAACTCTATTTATTATTAATAGAACCTATACTTACTAAGCTTAGTATATAGCGCTTATTAGTAAAGCTTATAGAGTACTTAGTAAAGGTCTTTTATATATTACTCTCTTATCTTAGAGTAGATTATAATATTATCTATATAAGTAATATAATAAGTATCTCGTAGCTTAGTAAGCGCTTAGTAAATATATACCTAGAATATTACTAGGGCGTTTATAAGTCTAAATAGTATAATAGTATATTTAAAGTACTTATAATAAGTCTTAAAAGCTATTTTCTAGTAATCTTCTAGCTTAATATAGATATAATAGTATATATCTTAAAAGTTAATTTTTAAGATCTATTTTACTCCCTAAAGCCTATCTAATAGCTTACTAATAAGGGGAAATAGATATTAGTTCTTTAGTATTACCTTATTAAGGCCTTAATAATCTATATAAAAGTATAAGGATCCGTCCTTCTTAAGTATAAAGAGAATAGGGGCGCTTACCTTACTTATTAAGGGTTAAATCCGCCCTATTACTTAGTTATTAGTAATATATTAGTAGAGCTCCTCTAGCTAGTACTTATTTAGTAGGTAAATAAGCTTATATAGAGGTTTCTTCCCTTTAACTAAGTTAATAGTATATTCTACGCCCTCTAGGGCTAGGTATTCCTTTACTAACTACTTATTAAATATTACTTATTTACTAAGTAGCTCTAGTAGTAATTCTACTTCGCCCTCTAAGGTATCCTCTTTACCTAGGGCCTCTATTAGTAGCTTATAGGGGGCGATATTCCTTAAAATATATATAATATAAGCTTTCTAGCTATTTTTAATAACCTCTTATATAAATACTAATAGCTTAGTAATACTAAGGTGCTTATATCCCTAGGTATTTATCTAAGTATTAATTATAATATTAATTATAATACCCTCCCTTCCTATAGAGTATTATAATAAGAGGAGGTCCCCTACCCCTTTAGGGCGGGGAGCCCTAGTAAAGAGTTATTATATCTTCCTTAGTTATCCCCTTAAGTTAATAAGGAAGAAGGTTAATTAGTATATATTCTAGCTTATTATAGAGGACCTATTAAACCCCTCTAATATAGGGGTATATACTACTATAGGTTATAGTTATAAGAACTTTATTAGTTAACTACTAATAATATTAACTTAGGAATAGGAATCTATATCTATTACTACTTCTTATTTAGTAATATTCTAGAGAATAATTACCTATCCTTTTATAATATCTCCCTTTAGGAAGGTATCTAGTTTTACTATAAATATAGGGGTTACTAATATAATCCCCTAGCTTATTCGTTTTCTAATAGGTCGAGTTCCTTAACCTCCCTTGTAAATTAGATTATATTAACCCTCGCTTTCTTAATAAATACTTAATATCTTATTAGCGTTTTATTTATTCTTTATTATTTATCTAGGTAATCTACCCTCTTATACTCTTTCTTCTTATAGCTAAAGTATATTAAGGTATTAGATATCGCAAGTTATATATTAGGGCTAAATATAAGCTAGCCCCTATTAGATCCCTATAACGTGCTATTAACTAGTTAGTAAGGTATTAGGCTCTAGGTACCTCGCGTAGTTCTATAGCTAGAGCTCTACTAGCCCCCCCTTTAGCTCGCCCTCGCTATAGGGGGGACCCTTAGTATATACTCTTTACTTATATATTGCTTCTTACTTTTACTCTATAGGGTCTTACTACCCTATTAGTAATATATCTCCTATAAGTATTCTACTTCTATAGCTATATCCCTTAGTTTTTATATTTTAACTTTTTATTATTTAAGCTCTTTATATAGAAAGGGGGCTAGTTAGAAGTATAATATATAATCCTTAGCCTTACTATCTTCTATACTAACTATACCTAAGTTCTAATATATTACTAACTATTTAGTAAAGAACTATATTAGTAACTATATCTCCTTTTACCTTATTATATCTTGCTTTTTATAATACCTCTACTCTTAAAGCTCTAAGTTAATATATTATTAGTAAACGAACGCTATAAAGTTAGCTTAAGCTAGGTCTCCTTTTAGCCTAGCCTTATAGTATTACTATTAGGTCTATAGGGACGAGCTTATCTTTATAAGCACCTATTAGACCTATTACTCTAGTATACTACTAGCGCGTAGTTAGTATCTATCTTTAACTACCTAGATCTAGTTACTAACTTAGTTTATAGTTAAGTCCTTACTTATAGTATAGTAGTTATATATAAGGTATTTCTTATATTCTCTCTATAAGTACCTTATTACTAGGCGGTTAGTAAGTTCTTATAGTAAGGTAATAGTTTATTCCTTATACTACTATTATTATAGATATATCTACTCTATAAGACTCTCCTACTATCTTTATAATAGTCTTATTACTTAGGTAAAGACGCCTAAGATACTAGCTTCTTAGGGGGTCTTAAGCGGGGTACCCTATTAGCTACTACTTACTATTTATTTACTAAGCGAGGGTAGGTCTACCTACTCTAGCGCTATCTAGGACTAGGCCTGCCCCCTCGGGATTATCTCTCCTATCCTATTATTACTAGGGTTATCTATCCCCCTAGTATAGTATTTATATTATATTCCTTATATCTTAGGGCTTAGCGAGTAACCTATATTATATTAGCTAAGACCTTATTAGTTATATTCTATATACCTAGTCCGGAGTTCGTTATAGTTAAACTCTATTACTAATTTATTAATATACTATTACTAGTTCGTTTTAGATATTCTAACTAGCGCTAGTTTCTTAAATCGAGGTAGAAGTAATAGAGTTATAAGAGTATAGCTATAGGCCTAAACTAGGAAAGGCTAGAATACTAGAACGTAGGTATATATAGTTATATTAAACTATTACTTAACCTTCTAAGTCTCTAACCTATAGAGTTTTTTCTTAAGAGGATATATATTTACTACTAATTCGCTAATATTTTACTAATAGCGTTAGCTCTATATCCTATACCCGCTATTGTTCCTTATAATAACTAGGTAAGGTCCCGTATTATAATAGTCTTATAGTAGGGGAGGGAGACTATCTTCTTTAAGAGGTAGTATACTATAATAAATATATTATTATACCTATAGTAATTAGGTAGGTAGGATATAAAATCTATTGAGCTCGGAATTACGCCGCAGCCCCTTCGCAAAAAGACTATAACAAATTCACCTAGTTCGTAGGTATAATTCGGGAAATACTATATAGGTATTTTAACCTATACCCTCTATTAGTTAAGGAAAATAATATAGGAACCCTATATATTCCTACTACTTATAAGCAAACCCTTATATAAAGTTAGATACGCGCAGCACTAGGGCTAATTATATCGGAGCTAAACGGGCTACTAAGGCTCTCGTGGCCTAGAAACGCCCTCGCTAAACCTTCTAGTAAGGTGCTACAAAAGCTACTATATAAGATAACTCCTTAACCTAAAAGGTTAACCTTCTAGTAAGGTACTAAAGGTAAATACTGTAAGAATAGGTATATAGGTAGCCAAAGGGGCGGTAAAACAGCCTGAATAGTAGATATTAATAGGCTGAGTAATATGGTGATGAAAGCTGATAAATTTGAGCATAAGGAGGTATTTTTCCTGGAATTAATTGATAGTATTATTAATGATATTGTTGATAATATTGTTGTTAATGTTGTTGTTGTTTCTAAGTTACAAATCCTGCCCTCACGAAGTGAGGGGTAAGATATTCTAAAACGTAACTGCAAAGCAGTAGCTTATTAAGCAGAAATCGCGCTCGGATCACTATGTGGTCCGTGCGCAATTTCTGCATATTTATAGCTATAAAGCTAAGGATTATAAATATATATATAAGGTTATTGCTATTATTAGAATTTATATAGATTTTTCAAGTATTTATTCCATGAAGGAAATACTTTTATCTTTATAAGGCTTTTATAGCCTAATTTATGAAGCATAAAGTTATAGCTATTATATATATATAGAGCCTCTTTTGCTGCATCTGCTAGAGCCATATATTCGGCTTCGCAGCTTGATAGGGCTACTGTTTTTTATTTAGAAGAAGAATAGGATA